>JANZLH020000377.1:820994-836726 GCA_026770325.2 Erythroxylum fimbriatum
ACTCCTTATATTTTTAATTTTTTTTAAAAAAAATTTAGGTTAATTTTAGGGATTTGAATTTCAGTCACAAGTCACTAATAAGTCATACCCGTGACTCATGATTTTTTATCTGATTTTTTATTCCTGATTTTTTACTAACTATTTTTATTAATTCATTTTAAATATTCTATCTCTTATATTTTAACTTATTTTCTGCCCAATAAGTTTTTTTCCATATTCACAAATTTTAAATTTTGTCACAAAATTTAATATTTAACAATATTTTTAACCACTGATAACATAATATATTCATAAATACTCTCCAATTCTCTTAAAATTTTAATTTGTTTCATTGGTCACAATTGTCACACCGATAACTTCTTTAATTTTTTAAATTATATTCAAGTCATAACTCTTTATATTTGTACAATTTTTTTAAAAATTTCTCTTTATTTTTTTAACTATGTACTCAAAATATTCCTATAAACTTTTACTAAACTATTTTATCTTTTCCTCTATATAAATTTCACAACATTCGTTGACATATTTCATCCATTTATCATTTTAATGAAATTTGCTGTTCTTATCTTTTTTATTTAATATCGAATCCAAGAAAATCTTCATAGCGAGTGAGCCACCCTTTATGCAAGCATTGACGATCTTTCTCACATCACCTCTATTGCAAGTTTCAGAAAATATTCCTCTCGGCCAACCAAGCCAAAGCATCTTACTTTCACAATAAGCATCGAAGATGTGTGATTTTTATAAACAATGGTAAACCATATATCAGAATCCATGATTTGCTCTTCTCAATTCTGTAAACTCATATTCTGCAGAAGAAATTGTTATAAACCAAGAAGGAAGATCACTGAAAGAATTTATCAGCAACCTGTAATTGTAAATTACTGCAGGTAATGCCTTTTCCTCTGTATATACATATTGGCATTGAAACTGCAGAACTTTTGTTGTATGCTAAGATTGTCCCACCACTGGTTCCATTCCTGTACACCTTATGCCCAATTCTCTTCTACTTCCTTTATTGTACATTTTGAGATCTCATATGTGAATTTTTTGCTATCTGGGATTTGGAGATATGGAACATCTAGAGAAGTTCCTGTTACTTTCTTGGTAAGCTTTGGCCACCCAAGTTAGTACCAAAACCACCATGAAGATAGAAAGCCCCAGCATTGATTCCCATAACATTCGTACCGAAGCTCGAAATGGCTTGCACTGGTGCTCATCAATGTCCGCGAAGGCCTTCTTCACAATAGAGCATTTTGTCAGGCTCTTCACGTCAGGAAATATATCTATCATGTCCTGAACAGAACGACCATAAGCCCAAGCCACGTCGTGGAGGGACTGAGGAATAAGTCTGCCTTCTGTCACACATGTTTCTGTGGAGTTTCCTTTGAAACAAGTGAGATCTGAAAGTATCTGCAAATGACATTATAACGAGTCATTTGGACCTTGAAGACCAAATTCATATTCCAATTTCACATTTTTCTGACAAAGATAAAAGGAGTTTCTACTTACTTTGCTTAATTGGTCTATCGTAATGGATTCATCAGGACAGAGCTCTGGAGTGTATGCGTAGTCCGGAGGCCCCGAAAAAGGGTCACAGATGCTGTTAAGGCCTAGTATATCCGAATTTTGCTCCTTTAATCCAAGAGAACCATAGAACTCTACTGCCTTGGACTTCAACTGCAAAAGAATGAAGTTTCAGATTTTAGTACACAACAAAAACTGGACAAAAACTTTTAAAATGTGCCAAAAAAAACCTGGAAATAACAAGGTTTAACCTATGCAATACCTGAGAAACGTAATCATGAACTGTCTTGCCAATATCTGTTAAGATTTTATCTGAATAGGCTGGATCAACACATGGTAGAAGGGAGCTCATGCTACTATTCTGTAGTTGGTCATAATCATGAAATGCTATGCACGTATCATCCACAAAACTGGGTGCAGAGAAATCAGTTTCTTTAGACAGCAGTAAAACCAGTAATTAAATCATGAGAATCAGTTTGAGAACTGTAACATTGGAGGCATACACTCACATGTGGAGGAAGAAATCAACGCCTGTCAAGGCCCAGAGCAGAGTTGTTAAGATCCAACAGAGAAAAATTATGCTGCGAAACAAGGCAAAAAGTTCCAACACTATGATTTAAAAAGAAAAAAGTAAAGTCAAAATGGGGGATGGAGAAAAGAGAACTTACATTAGGAATCCAGGGTGCCAATGGAGCAAGAGCAGAACTGAACAAAAGCAGCAATCTATTAGTCTAAGAAATCAGAAAGACAAAGAATAATGCAGACAGAGGACTTCCAGGAGAAACAAAACAACTAATTGGTGCCTATTTCTGGGTTTTCTTGTGATTATGGGCATCTGAAATCGAGAAAGTGAAAAAGGCAATAAACTTACCTAGTGATGCTCCCAACAAAACAAGGTCGATAGCTACAACCACTAGGTGACTGGTGTGCCTGGATTACAATACAAAAACACATGGGTTTACCTGGAACAAGAAGCATTCAAAAAGCTGACAAACTGATACTTACGATATTTGAATCACCAAGTCTATGGCATGACCAGTCTTCTGCACAAAGTTTTGGATAGACTTTGAATCCCCTGCTAGACGATGGGTTATATTGTACAATTTCAGGGATGTTGCTGGATCGTAGGGACGCAACAGAACTTGCATATCTGTGGTTGCTAATATCACTTTGTAAAGGCTCCTGTGAGTCTGACGACCGGCCCTGACAATGGTACTCTTAAATTTCCGTGTCCTGTGCATGGAACTCTCGTTGGCAGCAAGAACAAAGCCTGCGGCTATTCTGATTAGAACATACAAGCATGAGATTAGACCAAATCGAAAGTATGAAAGTGATTAACTGATTCAAAAACTGTTCATTTGGGCTTCAACTTGGTTAGATTGAACTCCGCAAAAGCTCTTCATGCTAGAGAAATCTTTAACTTACACGGCCAGGATTGTGAAGATGATGATGAGCAAGAATATGAAAATATGTTGATGATCCATGAAGTCTCTGAAAGAGGAGGTTTCATTGTTGGACCTCTTCTTGAAGAGAACAAAAACACCAAAGCACAAGCCACATAACAGCCACAGTAGCGCAATCACATAAGAGTGTACTCCTGTAAATGCTGCAGACTGAAAGATGATTAAATACGCATAATCAACTTTAAGCTTTCAATCTTCTCTTCATGCACATATCACTGTACACTTAACAATTTAACAACACTTGTACTGTTTTAGCAAATTTCACGTATTCATACAGTTCTGAAAGTAAAATCTCCTGAAAATGCTTCTATTTGCTTGATTGGCTATCAGTTGGAACAATTTAAATGATATATCAGACAATATCCAGCTGCGAGTTGATCTTCCATGCATGACCGTACCATTTAAATGGTAGACAGGAACTGATATTGGATACAGGTTCAAGAATTTGAGATTGCGACTTCAAAGCCATGCAAGTGTATCGATTCTTGTGTTTAATATGAGAAATGACGAAAGAATTTATAAAACTTACCGCCAAATAATGCCTGTCTGTGATATTATAGGCTCCAAGGTAATTCTTCAAGCCTCGAAGAGGATCAGGTCTCTTGAAGATGCGTTCTTCCACGGATGATTCAAAGGCCATGACAGTAGGCGAACATATAGACATTAGAACCAAAAGGAGCAGAAATGGTAAAGACACTTCGTTTTGTTTCGACATGATAGACCCAGTTTGATTTTTCTTTCCACAGTCACAACGATTCTCCCCAATATTTCCTCGAAAATGATCCACTTTTGCTGAAAAGTCGACAGGGACAGGTTCTTGGTCTGACTTACTGAGTAAGGTAAGGATTGCTTGTGGCTATGGTTGGAGAATTTTCTCCTTTTCTTTTATATTTTTCTCACGAAAGAAACAGAAAATTGTAGAGATAGCCGAACCAAAAAATGGGGAACGTATCAAGCACCGAAATTCTGGATTGCCCAACTTTTTTTTTCTCTTGCCTGATGTACACAAGCTTTCTCAGGAAGAACTTCCTTATGCATATACTGATCAGGATTACTTTTCTCAGGAACTTCATATGTATAGGAAGATCGATAATGCTTCTAAATCCTGGAATTTGCATGTGTAAATCCCTTTCACAGGTTTCTAATTTTCCGTTACCTTCCACATGTAGGTTGACTATTTGATAGAACAATGAAACTTTTACGGGATAGAACAATTCCTGTAGTTATAACTGCTTACAGATGTTAAAGCCTAAATACGTGCCCTTCCCTTCAAGTCAAGAGTTACAAAAAATCACGAGTTCTACATCAGTAATTGTAACTGAGTACTGACGAATTCGTCGTCTCTAAACTTAGAAAAGCATTAACTTTAGGAAGACTACCTTCTTTTACTCAACAGTCAATTTGGAAGTGAAAATATAAAGTAATGTTCAGTCTCTAACAAGAAATCTTAAGCGTATTTGTTAGACTATTAATCATGGCGGTGGACTTACATAGTGAATAGTAACTGTCAGTATTAGATTGTCATAAAATTGGTTAAATATTAAATATAATTAAAGAATTTAAAATATGATCGAGAAAGATTGTTCTTATCTGTCGAAAAATTTAAAGTTTAATTGAAATAAATTATCAAATAAAAATTAATTAATTTATTTTAGTTTATAAAAACGTATTAACTTACTAAAATTGCCTGATTAATTAATAAATTGATCGATTCTTAACAACATGAGTTATTAAAATAAATTGAACCAAAAAATTAGATAGTTTAAAGTTTTTATAGTTGACATTAGTGTTGGAACGCTGATCATATTAACTTATTTCTGAAAATTTGTATTTAACCAAAAAATATTTTTAAAAATTAGTATATTTAATGCATTGGTTAAGAAACTTATTAATTGACATTATTAGTTGTTTATATGATATTTATTGTTTGAATTTAATTTCAAATAATTTATTTAAATTGACTAATTATTATATATGCTGAAGAATTTATTTAATTTGTATTTAGAAAGTAGCTTATAAAGCATCTCTTGGTAAAAAAGAAAAAAGGGTGCTGTTGTACTTATACTAAATTAAATTCCCCAAAACCCTAATTTTTCAATACATTCTTGTTGTTAATCCTCTTTAGTCTTGAACTTAAAGGAAGTAAAAATTAATGATTAAAAATCAAATTTATTCGATTAATTTAATTGTAAAAATTATAAAATAGTAATTTTTTAATTATCTTCGTTATTAAAATTAATCAATTTTTTAATTAATTAGTTAATTTTTATAAAATAATTTATTTTATAAATTAAAATAAATTTTTATTTAATAGGTACTCTTTTTAATTAAAATTTATATGAAATTTTAATTTATTTAATATTTAACCTATTTTATAATAATTTAATACTAATTAAAATTTTAGTTTTAAAATTTTATTTATTTAATTTTTAGTCCCAGTTTCAAAACACGGGACCATCACGCGATTCACGCCATTAAGAATATCTTCACCCGATGTCCACGATCCGTGGTAGCAGACGCCCAGCCGACGGCGGAGAAGACGGTGTTTGATATAAAGCTGGAGAAGTACGATGCGGCAGCGAAGATCAAGATTATAAAGGAGGTTAGGGGTTTTCCTGATTTGGGTTTAAAGGAGGCCAAGGATTTGGTAGAGAAAGCTCCTGTTTTGTTGAAGAAGGGTAGTGAAGGAAAAGGGGCTTTGGGTCCCTGGCAATTTCAACATACAAGTTGTTTGCCTATCGTTCATGGTTTAAAGGTTAATCATGGAAAGCTCCAAAACGTTGTTGTTTGCCATGCCTAATGCACTCAAGTTGCTTGATTGATGTTCTTGTTGTATTTGAGGCTCGAGCTGATTACCGATTTTAATCCTTCCACTTGCTGCATTCTTCTGGAGGATGGACTGGACTTTGTGAGAAAGCATCAGTTTTTTTGAGTAACGTCAATTTGTGTGCTGGTTGCTTATGTGACAAATCGAAAATGACAAACTTTGATTCTTGAGGTTCTGTGTCAGATGGAGAAAGCTAATACTTGAGCTTGAAGGAATGGTTTTTACGAATAGCACAGTGGAAAGAAACTCTCTTAATTTCTCCATTTTTTAAAGCTTTAATAGTATATGTTCATTATTTTCCCCAGTACCCAAAAAAAAAGTGGTGTAAAGCATAAAGCAGTGAGGTAACTCGTATTGTATTCATACCCATGAAAAAGGATCATCTTAAGATGATATATATGACTCTTATACCAGTCTCTTTGCTTTATATATCCCATCCAAACTCCAAGCTCCTACACATACATGATTCTAGTCAAAATAGTACTACCGCAAGTAATTTAGGTTCCATAGAATGTGTTTCGTTTTTGAGATATACAACCCTAACTACATTTACAGTTATGGACAACATGACAGCCGAAATAGCTGGGCTGGATGATGTCAAGTAATGTGTATTTCATGCCAAACCGTCGAGACTATCCCCATATGTTGATCTTGTCATCTGCAATAGTTTGCATACAGTACCATAGTTAGACCTTTATATGCATATCCCTCAGTAAAATACCCAGTAAATCTTTTTTAGAAGGGAGATAGAGAGGATATAGAAGGAAAAGACATTTGCTGTTCGTAGGAAAATTCCTAAAGAATGACTAGGTAGTAGTCTCATTTCCCTTTGGAAACTTTGTTTGGGGGAAATTTTATAACAATACAACAAAATTATAGCCATCGACCAAAACAACCATAGTTGCCTTGCACATTGATGTGTCAACTAACAGGCAGAATAAAAAAAGTGAATACATAATCTCTGAAAGAAGTTTATCTAGCTCATTTTGTTAACTGAAACTGTTTTTGTTTGGCATGGTTCAATGGTACTGGTAACTGCTAGTTTACTAGAGCCTCAGAAACATTCAAAAAACTTAACTCTGGATAGCCAGAATTAAAAGAAAGAATGCAAGTTTATGTTGTAGGGAGACTAAAGAATAACTTGTACTAAAGAAAAAAAACACTAGCAAGACTTGCCAGAGACATGCATACCAGTTATGACACGTCCTATATTTGAATGCTTTCATTGCTGCTTCCGCAAAAAGTTGAGCTGCTTCTGCTTCACTTTCCGCTTTCTCAGCCTCCCGAGCAGCCTCCTCAGCCGCTGCAATTGCAGCCTCTGCCTCTGCAACAGCTTTTGCAGCTGCCGCTGCAGCTTCTAAAGCAGTCATGCCCTTGATCTTTAATAGCTCTTGATCAACCTGGGATTTAGTTAGGATTTTAGCACTCTTCTCTGAATTTGGAGAATCCTTATGCTTTTCCTCTAGCAAAAGGGGAGAGTTTCTTCTACTTTCGGAACCTGTTGAGCTAGATTGAATTCTGTATTTATGCTTGACCTGTGATAAAAAGGATAATGCGTATGAATTATATTCTTTTCAAGCGATCAACTTAAGCTTTGAAAATTCAAGACACATTGTATCTAAAAATTCTTTCCACCGCCTTGGATGCATCAAGACCCTGCTTGCCTAGTTCTAGCAACATTAACTGGATTTTGAAGATTTTAGGAACATTGTATCCTGAAATTTGTTCCAACCATTAAGATGCCTCAAGAGCATGTTTATTTGATCCTTTAAAAGTATTACGTACATCACAAATGTATCAAATCTTTTACTTGTGCCCACAAAAATGTTCAGAAGGTATCAACGGTTGATTCTGCAGGGAACTACAATACCATGGCTCACATTTAACATGCTTTATCATGGAAAAGAATACTTGCTGAATTTCATGATCTTGTTCTTGGAAAAGTGAGTACCTTGATCAATGTTCCATTTGCAGTCAAAAACTTTAACTTTCCAGCCAAATGTTTTCTGAGGTTTGGGGGTGCCTTGTAATTGTCCTATAATATTTTTCATGTTGGTAATGTTAGAATCCGTCTGAAGAAAAAGAAATAAAAGAGCCTATATAGACGTGAATGAACAGGAAAAATTCCATTGCATTGTGTAAAATGGTAATCACCAATATCAAATTACTAGTTCGACAACAGAAACATGTCCTTGCTTCTTTTATTTACAAAATTTTTCAGCACTAGAAACATAATTCTAGCTTCAAATTCTGAGGAAAAAAAATCTCCAGATTGCAGTTCTGTTTTTGGACAACTAATAACTCGGGTAAGGAGAGAGGGGCCTATTCATGAGTAAAGCTGGAATAAAGTTGTGCTAGTTTAAGTATCAAAAGCATTAACAAGAAAAGGCTGCAGTTTGCCTCATTCAGTCTTTAATTTTGTAAATCATACTTTCACGCCATATAGCATCATGGTAAGATGAATGAATGTACCTCTATGTACAAAGAAATTGAGGCCCTGTCAGAACCATTTGGCTCGTTCAGTGCGGTAATGGCCTCTAATATTAAATTATCCAACCTGAAACGATGATATAGCAACAAGAGTATCAATCATCAATCATAAACTGAAACAAGAAAACTCATGCCCATCTATAAAAATTTCAAGGTCTTATCCTTCGAATTATATACATGCTTCACTGAAAATATGAACTGATCAAAAGTCACAATAACCAAAACAAAAAACTATTTAATTTCTACTTCTGATTGCTAAAAGTGCACTTCTGTTTCCAAACAACTCTACTGCCCCATTATTTAAACAAACTCAGCATTATTTTTGAAATACTGATATATCAAACGGATGTCTTCTGCTAATATGCTGGACCAAGACTTGAAAAAGAGCATTTCAGATTGGTAAACTCAAGGACTGCCAAGCAGTAGGCCTTCGGACTAAAAGGCTTCTGGTGAAGATTATAATTTATAAAGTCGTACATGCTATATGGTCATAAGACGTAACAAAAAATATTTAAAATTTAATCAAGTATAAGTTAAAATGTTGTAGATGAAATATGGCCCTAATGGAGAAAAGTCTTGTACTATGAGTACTTTCAGTTAGACTGTTGCCTACTAGTTCTATCTGTCATAGCCTTTTCTTCATAACAACTTCATATGGACAATCATTTAAGAGATTTCTTCTTCTCTTAGCCCATTTGGAACTAGAAGAACCACTCCCTGTACTTTAGCACCCAGGAAATGGATTAACAACTTTATATGCATTACTATGGGCTCTACTTGAGCACATCCAACCATGATTTTATGTTTCATGGACGTTTATTTATTATTTAAAATAATTAAGAGAAAATAAGCAGGAATATCAAGTCGTTCAGCTTTATCAATTCCAATGAGTAGCACTAGAACTGATCTTCAAGGTGCATGTTTGTTCAGAAATTAGTCTGTTGCTAGTCCAATTCCAACAAATTATCAACAAAAATGTATCATATGCAGCACACTGAAGAATGCAAATATTGAACATCAGAAGGGATGTGACCTTAAAGTTACTCCTCTAGAAGCACCATTTCTTGGTGTTCCATTGGAAACTGCAAGAGGTGTAGCTTCGACAATTTCTTCATTGCTCTGTCGAACAATGCTCAAAGCCTTGGAGGTTTCACCACGCTTGGCATTTTGAGGATTTCTCTTAAGTGCAAGTTTCGCTTTTTGCCTAGACCCCCATATTGCAGTAACATTAATATTTCTCCATTTATCCTGCCAAAAATCAACTAAATGATTAATATTTTCTGACAAGTGCCAACTGATGAACTACACTATTAACAATTGAGAGTCCATCATTAGTTTCGATCCCCAATAAATCAAATTTATTTCAGGTTCTGAACAAACAAAATCTATCTAGAAAGAAACTAGGTATTTATGGTTCTCTCCCATCATGCATACCTTGAGATCAACATTGGAGCGTAAATGCAAGACAGAACTGAACTCAGGGTCCATAAGTATAGTGCGCCATCTGCCCCTCCCATGCTTAACCACGCCAGCTCTAAGAGCTGCCTCTTCTTCAGCTGTCCACTTCTGTTTAGGAGCCCCCATCAATATGCAATGCCCTTTCCAAGAAAATTTTCTTAGTTTAACTCCCGCCCCCATCACCAATGGAAACCAAACAATTGATAGTGCACTAACTACGCATATATTGAGCAATTCTAACCAGAACAAACACAGGAGCATTCTACATAAATCATGAACCAAAAGACAGAACTTTGGGATCCAAGTTTAACATAATCAATCAAAATATTTTATAATTATCCATCTGGGTCTCACAACCACTAACAATTTCTTCTTTGCCTTGAAGTTCAAATGCGTACACAGGCACAAAAACCGGTATAAAGTAAACCAGAAAAGAAACAATAGAAAAAGAAATGAAAGGAACGAATCTGGGCGGCTAAACGTAAATCAAAATCCGAGTTCGAGAAGATAAACTAGATAGAGATCATAAAAATCCCAAAAGAAAAACAGAAAATTCAGCAAATAACGTAAAGCGAAAATTAAAAATTAAAACAAAAAATCAAATTAATTACAATCTGTTTAGGTGCTGAGCTGAGCCTGTTCTCACCTGACCAGAGGAACCAAGAAGTGAAAGAATTCACAAAGGGATCATTGTAGATTATTTATATATACACACATCCACATATATATATGGAATTGCAAGCAAATGGAGATGGAAGAGATTGAGCGACTGAAACATACTGCGTCCTTTTCTTCTTTTCTATGGATTTTATATTTGGGCCGTCAAATGAAAATACGACTTGTTCTGATCCTTTTTTGCAAATTTCTCTGTAACTATCGTTTGCCTGTTGCTACCCCTAATGTTTCTAAAATTACCATTCTTGCCCCTTAATTAATGATTATATTAAAACATGATTGAATTTCAAGATACCTTTAACTAAAAAACTCAATTAAATAGGACCATTCAACCTTAAAAATTTTGAACCTTCAAATTTTTTACAATTTACTTTAATTTAAAATTGATTAATTAATTAATTTGTTAATTTTATTAATTAATAAATTTTTATAAACTAAAATAAATAAATAATTTTTATTTAATAATTTTTTTCAATTAAATTTCAATTTTTTCGATTAATAAAAATAATTACTTTCAATCTATTTCAAATTTCTCAATTTAATAATATTTAGTCACTTTTACAAGAGTTTAATACCGATTGAATTTTTAAAATATTAAATAGTTTTTAAAACATTAATTTAAACTGAACTTATTTCAAATTATATTTTTAAATAAAGTGATAAGTTTTCAAGTTCAAAATGAAAACTCTTTTTGAATCTTATAATGAGTTTTTTTACTAATAAAAAACATTAATATTATGATGAGAAGAGCATCAATATACTAATTAATAAAATAGTTGAAATTTGGAGTTAAATTAAATTTAAATTAATAGAACAAATTTATTTTAATTATAAATTACAATAATATTTTAAATTAAGTAATAGATTAAAATTTTAAATTTTATAAATTAGATAAAATGATCTAATTTCAATACGATTAATTGTTATCTTTTATTATTTATAATTTTACATTAGTAATACTAGATTATTATTATTCCATTATTGTATTATTAAAACACATGGCATAAGGATAAGAGTGTAATTTAACTATTAAAAAAGCCTAGAAATTCACTTAAAAGGGATTTCACCATCTTTCCTTATTTTCTTTTTTTATTTATTTTTGGCAGATTATGTGAAATAGTGTAATCTCAATGAATTGGGCATTCATAATATTTCCTGAAATCTTAAGGGGGATTCTGTAATTTCGAGAAGAATTTATAGGGAGAGTGTCGCACGAGCCGGTACAATGGCATTGGCGACGTGTTTTACCATTTGCTTTCAGGACAATCGTAACGAAAACGAAGTCTTGCGACATCGTTTCTGGGTTCGGAAAGATGACGAGCTCTCTGCAACGGATGTGCAACAATGGCCGCGCTTTTCTGGGTCCTCTCTCTAGACCGTTCTCTGCTTCATCGGAGGCTTTGGTGGAGGTTAAGCCCGGCGAGATCGGCATGGTCTCCGGGATTCCCGAAGAGCATCTTCGCCGAAGGGTATATTATGAATGTTTATGTATATGCTTTTAAACTGAGTTTCTACTTGTGTATTGAAATTTGCTAATTGTTAAAGTTTGCGTTTTTATAAGATTTTGACTATTTGAGGGATGCTCGAGTGGTTTGATGGCTTAGGTTTTCAAAAGTTTTTATTTTTAATCGTTTAGCCCCTTTTATAGCGACCCTGGAAGTGATTGCGATTGTGTTGGCTGAAAATGCAAAGAAAATGAATGTGAAAGGAAAGAGGAAGAATTAGTCAGTGTAAAGTGGTTTTCTGGAACCTTATTTTGATTGACTTGCAACTCCTTGCATTTGGATCTTATGGAAGACGACCTAATTTAATTATAACCTCTTTGTTTTCAGAAATATGTAGTGGCAGGCCTTTTCTGGGTTGAATTCTTTAGGTTTGAGGAAGATCGGACTTAAAAAAAGATTTGTGATTCTTACTAAATTCAGTTTCGACATCAGGGTCATGGAAGGTTATTTCCCAATTCAACTTTGTGTTAGGAAATGTTTTTATTTGCAAAACATGCCCATTTATCTCTTAAGTTTGGAACAAAATCCGTTTCACGCTTTCTTTTCTGTCTTTTATTTCAGTTTGTTACTCTGAATTGTGTATCGTTATTTGATTTGGTTTTGTCCTGAGTTTTCTGTCTTATGTGTATTTTCTCTTGATTATGACTTGGCCGCAGGTAGTTATTTATTCACCAGCGAGAACTGCATCGCAGCAAGGAAGTTGGAAGGTGGAAAATCAATTTTATTTCAACACAAAAGTATGTCCTCTTAATTTTATGAATTCACGCTAGAGATTACAAACCCTTGGATTAGGGTGGAAACCCCATTATTTTGGGTAAATGTATAGGATTATTCTTCTAGAGATACTTGCAGATATGGCAAATTTTCTTTTGTTTATAATTATGGAAAAGCCTTCTGTCCTAAAAAGAGTTCTTACATGCTAAGAAATCCCACTTTCTTAGTTGTTTATCTTATGGAAAAGCCTTATGTCCTAAAAAGAGTTCTTATATGCTAAGAAACCCCACTTTCTTTGAGGACTAGCATTATCTGTTATGTCCAAGAATTGTTTACGGGAAGTAGCTTTTTCGATTCTCTGCATACTTGTATTACTAAATATTTCCATAATGATATCTAAGGAGCTCCATATGTGCTGATAGTATCTCTAATGAAAGTTTGCTTACCTAGTAGTTTTCTGCAACATGATTTATGTCTTATTTTAGTGGTGAAACATTTACATAGTGCAGGTCGTAAATAGAGATTATATATTTTTGGTCTTGTTGCAGATTATGGTATCAACTGTGGTTAATAGTTATTTTTACCTGACTTAATTCTGTAGGTGGGAAAATCCACTGATGGGTTGGACGTCCACAGGTGACCCTCATGCGAATGTTGGCGATGCTGGATTTTGTTTTGAGAGTCAAGAAGCTGCAAGGGAATTTGCAGAGCGACATGGTTGGAATTATGAGGTATGTGCTAAGCCTTGGTCCTGTTAAAAGTTAACTGCTTAAAGAAATGTGGATGATGTCTTTCTTTTTTTCTCTTTTCTTGTTTTGGCTGTAGGATGCCTTTAATCCAGCTTTTATGAAGTTAATTCTCACTTGAAGTCTATGTCATTCTGCCAATATTCTGGCCTTGCTTAATCTGGTTGCATATGTTATCAAACTGATTTTTCTTTCACATGCAAACTGACTGATATTATTCCCATCTATGATTGTGATTTTCAGTGTGTTGAAATGTTATCAAGTATATCCATGGGGGTGGAAATGAAGCAAATGTCATACTTTTTGGCTCCTATAATCTTTTTAATCTAGTTACATCACTGGTAGTTAACTGTTAAGGCTCAGTTTTTTTAGCATAAATAGTGCTTTTGCGTTATGAATATAATCAGACAGCTTGTTTGTTCTATTGAGCCAGTATGTCTTCTAGCCTTCAGTTTGATTAAAAACATTTTCGATCAGACATGAAAATACAACTCATTTCGTGCACTGCTTTCTTTTTACTGTCCAGTAGAGTAAACTCAAATAGGCATCGCTTTATACCTTTTTTACTTACGTACCTTCTTGAACTCATTCCAGGTTAAAAAGCGTCATACACCTCTATTGAAGGTTTGTAAATTTTCTTTCCCCTTCTTTTAGCCCAAAACATGCTTGTTTTCTTAGATTAAGGTTTGGTTATTTAAATTTGGTTTTGGTTTGCCTTATGGTCCCATTATGCTTGTTTAATTTTGTTCCTCATGTAACAGTGTTTATAATTTAGTGTGAAGGTCATGTTATGCAGTATATTACGTTGGAGATTGTATGACTATTGACTACATTTTTCTGGTAGCTTAGATAGAATTACTCTTGCATAGCCCTTTTAAGGAGTCTGGATCCTCTGTCCAAAAGGATCCCTGTCTTATTCTGTCCAATATCAAAACGGCGTCGTTTTAACAATAAAAATTGATAAAGGCGTTTCAAGTTGGACAGAAACTTGTTGGACCCACCCACAGGTGCCGTTTTTAAGACATATCCAAAGCTAGCTTTGGATTTCCAAAGTCAAATCCAAAATAAAAAATTTATGCTTTCTGTTTTTTTTCCTTATTATTATCAAGCACAACATTAATAATAAACACAACATTAATAATAAACAAGAATTTAATGATATTATTTAATATCATTAATGAATAAATAATTTATTAATAATAAGAATAGTAGTAAGTAGAAAATTAATAATTATCAAAATTGATAACAATTAAATTAATAAGAATAATTAAATAACTATAATTTTTTTTAATAATAATATAATGGTGAATAATAATAAGGAATATAAAATTAGCACAACTTATAATAATTCCTGAAATGATTTCTAAACATACAAATTATAAGGAAATTATAATTATCATAATTGAAAACAATTAAAATAATAAGAATAATTAAAGAAACTAAAAGTTATTATAAATTATTATAATATAATTTATAACAATAATAATTCAAGCTAGCTTGCATCATCCATCTAGCTGTACTTGTGAGCTTCTCTCCAACACATGGACACTCAGTGACCTTGTCGATTATCTTTAATGTCACTATAATCAACATTCTATCTACCAATGATACAAGAGTATCTTCTACCACTTCCATGTTCTTCTAGAAGTCACAAACTTCATTCGTGTATACAGTCTCACGAACTTGAAAGAAGTTCCTCCAACCGGCTGCCACAATCTCTGGTTCAATATCCATCTTGTCCTTCTTCAAGGATTCAAAATCAGCAAGTCTTCCACTCGTCATTTCTGGCTCCATTTGTTTCTGTAGTTGATAATGAACTGAATGCATAAATATCTTTCTGAAAAGGTGAAGTCGGTTTCTGAGGTTGAGAGTGTGAGCAAAGAAGGTTTGATATCCAAACAGAGTGATGAAAAGCTTTTGTTGAGAGTTCTTCAAAGGTTGATGTCAGAGCATGTCAAAAGTGTTCTAGAATAGGGGGTGTTCTCAAGACTTTGAGAAATTTTCCCTCCAAAACTTTCTTATGACAGAAGTTACCAGCTGTAACTCACTGTTACTGTTACCATTAACTTTTACGACCTTTTATCTGGGTTGTGACGTGTCAGACGCTTGATCACATAGCATAACCATGTTGAGGTTTTGTCTGATTTCTTTTAATCTTTCTTCACTCAATGGCTTAGTGAAGATGTCCGCCCACTGATAGTTCGTCTCAACAAACTGAAGACTTACGATCTTCCTCTGAGCGTAGTCTCGTAGAAAATGGTGTCTAACTTCGATATGTTTAACTCTCGAATGTTGAATCGGGTTCTTTGACAAGTTGATGGCACTTG
>JANZLH020000377.1:855687-865947 GCA_026770325.2 Erythroxylum fimbriatum
AATAAAAAATAATTAATTAATTTTAGTTTATAAATATTTATAAATTTATAAAAATTGATCGATTAATTAATAAACTTATCGATTTTTAACAACAAGAATTATTAGAGTAAATCGAACGAAAAATTGTACAGCTCAAAATTTTTACATTAAACTGATCGAACCGTTTAAGTTTTTTAATTATTGTCTATATGGCCAGAGAAACTTAAAGCGGTATGGTAAAATGTTCAAAAATTCCTTTAAACATTGTACCTAAGCTCTTTTGAGTGGAAGAAATGCAATATTACATGCAGAAGACTTCACCGAATTGCTCCTTGTAATAGGAGATACTATTACTAATTGTTAATCTCACTATCTTGCAGTATTGTAAAAGCTTAGTTTTTGTTAATTAAATTCTTTAAAAAAAAAAAAAGAGGAAACAAAGTGAACTTTTAATCTCACTATCTTGTAGTATTGTCATCAAAAGAAACAATAGGAAAAAGGGCCTTTAATTGGATCTAGCCCACTAAAAAATTAGTTACACATTTCAAGCCCAACATGTAAATTGCATGCAGACATACCAATGTCACGTATATGATTGACAAATTAGGCCCATCTCGGTCGAGCCAATATAAAGTAAAGATTATAAATTCGAGTAACAGAAACAACTTTTTTATAAATATAAAGAGAAGATTACGTACGACGGATGTCACCTCTTGCATATTTGCCCTTTGCCATTTAATTGCAACAGCTAACCAAAACGCTTTTAGATGCAAATCATGGGTTGGAATGCATTAGAATGAGCTTGAAGGCTGCTAATTGACACATTCAGGCACTGAACTCAGCACAAAAACAGTTACAAGATAGCTCTAGCTTCATTACATAGAATGGTTACTAATTCTGTGTGATAATAATTCTGAACTTTCTTTGTTTTTTTGGAACGAACCCACAGACAAATTTTCGAGTTTCCTCTATCCAACAAGCTTCAGAAGAGACAACAATGATTAGATGGGCATTAGACAAAAATATACAACATGATTAGCATACAACATCTCTGACATGCCTTCTTCTAAAGAAGACATTCACCAATATCTACACTTTTCATGTCCTTCCCAGACCAGGTATGTTTAGTATAAGATGGACATGTGATGCTCCCATGGTTTCTTCTCCTGGAAAATTTCCTTTATTTCTAGGCTCAGTTTATTTCAGTGAAAGAATTACAAATATCATCAGGCCGAGATAGGTAGAATAGTTGAATCAGACAACTCAGGAATTGCATTATGGTCTTTGCACGGAGATAGTTAGCTACAAGACAGATCAGAAGAAACAAGAAGTTGTTCAGACATCCTGGAACTGACCCTACCGCATTGCTGGTTGCTCTTCCAGGAAGTTTCATTACAAATTTTATTAATTTTTGTTCTCTCTGTCAACATCAAGATACAGTCAAATATATCCCAATAAAAACCAAATTCTTAAATCCACTGAAGAAGTATCAACTAGAATGTCTGACTCAAGGGACTGTTCTGCTCTTCTTCACTTGCACTGCAATGAAATAATCATTGATTCCATCTGCTCAGATACTGACATTAGTGAAAACCATAGCCATTATTCTTCGGACTTTCTTCTTGATGATGACAACCATATTGATTCAATCTTTAACTCTGAGCAAGATCAAATGATCGAACCCAAATTGGAGACTCACATTCTTCAGATTCCAGGTACCGCCGTTGCTCGTCAAGATGCAGTGACTTGGATGTTGAAGGTTGCTACCTCACTTGTACATCTATATTCTTAAGCATTTTAATTGTTCTTCTAACTCGAGTATTCTCAAAACTGCAGGTGCATGCTTACTACCAGTTTAGGCCTGAAACAGCATATCTTTCAGTTAACTACTTGGATCGCTTTCTCTTGTCTCAAACTTTACCGGTAACATATATTCTCTATCCGTCAATGATCTATGGTCATAAACTCCAGGTGAATCTGGATTTTGTAGATATCAAACAGAATGGTTTGCATAGCAACCTGCATGTGGATACCCCGTACCTGCCAATATAGTCATCAATGAAAATGTCTTCATATCCAGTAACTAATCTTACTGATAATTGCAGGCAATACCATTTAATATACATTGATAAAACAGCATTATGGTTTAATTAATGTCACTGATTTGCTCACTAATGTTCTATCCAGCAAGAGAAGGGATGGATCCTGCAGCTTTTAGCAGTAGCATGCCTTTCTCTAGCAACAAAAATGGAGGAAAGGAGAGTTCCACTTCTACTAGACTTGCAAATACTAGAACCTAAATTCCTGTTTACCCCGAGTACAATACAAAGAATGGAACTTCTGGTCATGAACAGCCTGAACTGGCGATTACACATCATAACCCCATTCAATTTTCTGCATTATTTCATTGCCAAACTTCCATATCTTGTTCCCGACTGCTACACCTTCGATTATGTTTTTACCCGATCATCTCATCTCATTATCAGCATATCCAGTGGTAATTTCTATCCCATTATGTTTCTCTTTTCTGGGTGTCCAACACTTAAGATTGATACAAGGTTTTTGATTAGTTACCAATTTCTTGGAATATGCTCCATCGACAGTAGCAGCTGCTGTAGTGACATGGGTGACCAATCGAGCAATTGATGACCCCAATTTCTGGTGTTTTGACAACAGGGTGAACAAAGTAAGTACTATAAATCTGTAATAGCTATAAACCCACGCCTCAGGAATCTAGAAAAACTACATAAACTCTACTGCTAAACCCTTCCACAAATTAGGCTCCTTGTTCTTGTTAGAATTTTCTTAGAGTATGAAGCTTTCTTGTGCATGTTATTTCCCTTTGAACCAAATGTGGACAACCATGACAGTGATTTGGCACCACTTTCATGAAATGAGTCCTGTCATTTTCCGTACGGATTTTGTAGTTTTTACCGAAAAGGAAACTTGAGAAATCAATTTTGCAAGGTAGATTTCGGTGCCATTAGATCCTATCCGTATTGAGTCTGGTTGAATTAAAATATCAGCTACTTTGGACTTTCTGAAACACCTTTCCTTTAGTTTGAAGCCTTTTGAACCTTTCTTACCCCAACTTAACAGGGGATGTTTTAGTCAGATTTTCAGTTTAGATTATGAAAGATAGTTAAGAGGGAAATGATGAAACTGGGTAATTGCAGGAAATGGTGAAGAGATGCTACAATGTCATCAAAAGGAGCAAATCTCAACTGGCACACAGTGAAGTGATTGATGCCATTGTCAGGGGCAAATGCCAGGCTTAAAAGTCATCTAACAAGTCACTTAAAAAGAAGCAAATAGAAATTTTTAAATCTGCAAACCCTTGTTGAGAAAGGTGTTAATATCTTACTGATTGTATTTCTGTGAGAATATGTGGCCTTACAATACAAGTACAAGGCAATCCTTACAAAGTTTGTTCTTAAAGTTTCCAATAACGGTGATATGTTTGTCATCGGTTCATTATCTTCATCTTTATTTCTGTTAAATGTTACTGTAAAAGAGGAATTTTCTGAGTTGAAGCCAAAGTTTCATGCTTCTTTTCTTCTTTCTTTGTCAATTTTCCAGTAGGAATCGCAGTAAGTGACAGTCAATTTCAAGTTCTGTCACTCTTTTTACCTCAAAAACATCAGAAACAACAAAACTAATTTCGATTTACAGTTTCTTCAGTCGTAGACAAAATACATAAGAAATCTGGAGTGTATATAGAACACAACACGTAACGTTTCAGATTTCAATGAACAAATTCTTATCAGTGCATTGCCCTGTTGGAGTTCTGAGGATTGCTTGTTTGTCCCTTTCCGTCCGTAGTCCACGATACTACAATGCTGAGAGCCCTTTTTAAAAGGGAGAAGCAGATTCGGATCCTTTCAAGTTTCTAGCTCAAGAAAAGATAAGAGCAACCAACTTTCTGATCAAAAGTTTCAGACACGTGATTACAATTATTGTTATTAAAGGGAGTAGAAGACAGAAACAAGAAGGAGGAAGGAAGGATCGTCCATGCAGGCAAGAGGGTCCATCGGTAATAACCATGCTACATTTCTGATTTCCTACTAATGATGTGAAATACGAAATTTCTCCTGTGCCCGACATGCCAAGGTCACATTCACAGGTTTCTTTGCCTTGCTTTTTAAGTAAGATGATCTTATAACCTAAGAACTAGATCACATATCGCTTATAAATGTAGATATAAGTTAAAATTTTTACTTAAAACATTATTATCACTAAACCTTTTCACTAAAACATTATTATCACTAAACCTTTTCACTAAATTAAGATTTATTTTTCTTAAATTAAACTATTAAAGGATGTTATGTACAATATTTCATAGATTAGCATTTATGTTTTAGGAAAGTAATTTTAAATGAGCAATTGACAAATAAACAAATAGTTAAACAAAAAAATTGCAATAGTAGTAATATACTTTCAAAAAAACAATAGAAATAATAAAAAAAAGAAAATTTTAAAGAAGTTCAATTAATTTGGTGTGCTTACATAATTGAAAGACGAAATCGATTTCACTATATGAATCAATAATTTACTTGAAAATTATGTATTTTCTCTCTTTATATATAGACTAGGTTTACACAAGTATGATTACCTATAAATTGTAGTTGATATATTTCTACTTAAATAATTCCTTATCAAATTGAACCTAGTTTAACAATAATTATAATAAGTTTTAGAACCCTTTCAGAGTTTGAAATCTAGCCAAGTGCATTTCCTGATAAGTCATCTGTCACAGACATGATCATGTCTGAAACATCTCTTAATAAATAACTGGATACGCTAATGATTTTTCTATGTTTATGGTTCAAAAACTACTCTGAATCGTACGTTTTTTCTTCATAATATAGACATAGGCTCAGCCACATTGGTGTTTTAGATTGTGAATTCTTATGCTTCTTTACACACTAAAATACGATTTGTGATACGACCATGTTCTAAACTACGTCTTTCATAAAAATTCACGCCAACAGGTTTGTGTCTTAAAGCCTTATCTTTGCCTCTAATTTCTACAAAGGAACATGCCTTGGGACCCGTCTATATTGAGGGCTTTGTTCACTTAATGACTTAAAAAAATGTGTTCTTTTTGAAACACTTCAAGATTGTCACCCATATATATGCAACATATATAATAATCTCTACCTTAACGAATATAATATGTTCATCTAACACCCTTGAAAAACAACTTCAAGATTGCACATCAATTTATACAAGTCATACACAATAATCTCCACCTTAAATAATGCACTCTTTATAGATTGGGTATAACCATATCTGGCACCTCGAAACATTAATCAAGTCTAAGCAATCTTAAACTTCTTTATAGCAACCAAATTTGTCAATATGTTAGCTGCATTCTTCAAAATATGAACCTTTTTCAGTAAGATCTGTTTATATTTACTTAATTCTTTGACCTTGTGAAATCACACATATTTTATCACAAGACCCATTTATCTATATTTCTTTTGACTTTTCAGGGTCCCTAAAAGGTAATTGGATCTTTATCACTGATGGAAAGAGTACATGTAATGAAGTCTTCCTAACCATATCTTTTTGGTTGTTTGATGATCTCTCCTTTTAACATTGTTATATTTCTCTAACTAGAATTTTAAGCATATTTAGTATCTATTTCAAACTATTCTACTTCTACTTGTACCACCTTAGATCCACTACCGCTCACTGTTGACCTTGATACGTCCTTTTCATATAATTGGTTAAGCATTTATTACTCCCTAAACAATGTTGCACAAAAAATTTTATCAAGCGTTTGAAACTTGTAGAAATATATCTTTCAATATTTGACATCCTTCCATAAGCTCCCATTATAAAGTTCCTTTATCCTTTACTCACAGAGATGATCTAGTCGTATATGCTATTGTACTCTTTTCCACCTTACTATAGTCTCCATCAATTTTATGTTCGAAACTATTTACATGTAAGGTACCTAAAGACATCATGTTCTTCTTTAGTTTTGATACATGTTGGACACTACTAACATCCTAACAATGAAATTCAACATCTTAATCATGATATGTCATATTTTGACTATTTTCACGCTTTATCATTCCCTAATTAGACAATCCCAAAGTTGCTTGACATATATAACATAAACTAATCCTTGTTTGATGTCATATGGTGTCAACATTAAGTATCCAAAATCTATGAATCCTAAAGTTAATTGACTAAAATGTAGGGCATGTATCTACTGCTATAATTTGAATCCCTACTATGGACTATATTAGCATACCTTAACAATTCATTAAAATTTTCCCCTCTACTCTTCATTCAAACAACCACTCTTGATATATATAGTTTTCTCATACTTATAGTAGTGGATTATTGTTATATTCTTGGATTTAGATCTAAAACTCCATTTAGACGAGTTATCCTTACTTTATTTCCATCCACGATTTTGTTTTTCCCTCGTATACAACCCTTTAACTCGAAATCTTTCACTAGTGTTGAATCTCTATTGGTTTTACTACAATAACGTAGCAATAATATTCTCTACACCAACTATCTCCTTACCCAATATGAACGTGATCGTTAGATGTCCATAAGAAAAAGGTAAAGAACAAAGCAAAATCATTCCTTGATCCTCATCTACAATAGTGACTTTAAGCTTTATTAGATCACAAACTATTTATTTAAATACATTGATATATTGGTCCAGATCTATTCCCTCTTATATCTTTAGCCTGTATAATTTTTGCTTCAAATAAAACTTATTTATCAGAGACTTTGATATGTACAAATCTCCAACTTGTTCCATATCTCTATAACATAACCTCGTATGCCAAACATAATGGAATGATTATAGCTTCTTATGTCTGTAACTCCCCTAATCAAACTCATCCAAATCTTTTAGTTTATTCTTTTACATCCGTTTTAATAAGCCTTGCTACATTAGCAAGTCCTTCACTCTTTGTGACCATAGTCCAAAGTCCTAATCCTATTGAACTTCCTTACTTCAAATTATGCAACTGAAGTCATTATTGCCTCAATTATGCTCGTATACTACTTTTTAGGAATAAATGGTAATAATAAATTATAATAAAAGGAAAAGAACATAAGAAATTTCTAATTAGGTTCAATCAATTGTGTCTGCCTACATCTTTGGGAGCCAATAGTGATTAATTTCCTTGTAGTAATCAAAAACTCACTTAAAGATTACATATTTCTTCTAGTTTTATATAGTATGGTTAACTGTGAACTTTTACCATTCAATTATATTCAAATAGCTTTTTACAAAACTCAAACTAACTTAACTATAATTCTAACAGGTCCTAGAATCCTTCAAGAATTTGAAATCCACCAAAACCCCATTACTAAATGAGGTTGTTTGTTTAGGTTAATGACCTAGACCATTAATCCTTCTGTTTCTTTAACATCTGGACATGACCATCTTAAATATTGTATCTTTTATAATAAAACCTCTATCACATCAACTCTTTTATCTGTGTCTTTATCTCTAATATTTTGAAAGGAATTGGTACCACCATTTCTAAAACATTATTAAAAAAAACTTGCATTGGCAAGCTGTGCGCACCTTACATTAAGCAAGTTGTGGACAACTTGCATTAGCAAGCTAGTGGACAACTTGCTTAATACAAGCTGTGGCAGTGGACAACCACAGCTTACATACTGCAAGTTGTGGTTGTGGCAGTGTAGGGTCTATAAATAGACCCTTCCTCCCTCTTTCTTAGATATAAGCATTATATATGTGACATATGTGGTGAGTTTTAAGAGAGAGTTTACAGGAGTTATTTATGTGTTCCAAAAATTGTGAGAAAGTGTTTTTGGGTATTTTAAGGAAAAGTTTTCCTAAAAAGGGTGAGTGACAAAATAGTGAGGATATTATCTTAGAGATAGTAAATTTGGAAAACATCTTGTGTGTGAGTGTCACTATTTTGTTTTGTCATTTTTTACTCTCTGTACCTGCTATTTTCATTAATGGAAGATTTATTCAGAGTTTAGCTCGTGTACGTAGCCCAAATTAAAGGGTGAATCACGTTAAAATTTTGTGTATTATTTCCTTGTTTATTTTACCTATGGGATATAATTCATAATTTTCCCAACAAATGGTATCAATGCCAAGTTCGGCTCTATGTCAAAGGATTTCTCATCGAAGATAGGGGAAAAAAATAAGCAAGATGATTAGCCTAAATGACTCCAACTACCACAAATGGAAGAACAAGATGAAAGATCTTTTATTCATCACAAAAATGCATTTACCGTTGTTTACCACATCAAAACCTGAAAATAAATTGGATAACGAGTAGGTGTTTGAGCACGAGTAGGTATGTAGTTTTATTCACCAATTTGTTGAAGATAATGTGTTTAACTATGTATGTAATGAGACTCACGCACGGACATTGTGGAAGAAGCTCGAGGAGTTGGATATCTTAAAAATTAGTAACAATAAATTATTTTACTTGACAAAATTAGTGCAAATAAAATATCGAGAAGGTACCTCTATGGCATATCACTTGAATGAATTTCAAGGGATAGTAGATCAATTATTACAAATGAGAATAAAGTTCGATGATGAAATGCTTGCTCTATTCTTGCTTACCTCCTTGCTAGAGTCTTAGGAGACTTTGAAGATTTCAATTACCAATTTTACAATTAACAGTGTTGTTAATATGGAATCTGTTCTGAATGAAGAGATGAGGCAGAGATCACAGAGTTCGACCTCTTCAACATAGTTAGAAGTTTTGGTCACAAATTCTAGGGGGAGAAGCAAATATAAAGGTTCACATTCTAGATATCATAGTAGAGGAAGATCAAATAAATATGCAAACGTTGAGTGCCATCACTGTAATAAGAAGGGTCATATCAAATGGTTATGTCAGAAGTTCAAAGAAGGATAGAACAATGGCAAGAAGTCAAGGAAGATGATAGTAGTGATGATGAACATGCATTGATGGATACCACCATTGATGACTTTTACATCGTCTCATATGATAATGATGTGAATAGTGCATCTCGTGAGTTCAACTGGAAAGGTGACAGTGGTGCCACTATTCACTCCACATCACATAAAGAACTTTTCTCATCATATACACAAGGAGATTTTGGTATCATTAAAATGAGAAATAGTGATTTGGCTAGAATTGTCGGAAAAGGTGATATTTACTTGGAGATAGAAAATACCATGAGATTGTCTCTAAAAGATGTCAGATATGTTCTTGATCTTCGCCTAAAATTTGATCTTTGTTGGCATACTTGATGATGAAGGTTTTTTGCAGCACTTTCAAAAAAGGCAAATGGAAACTTACTAAAGGGTCCTTGATAATCGCCAAAGGTAAGAAGTGCTCAAAGTTGTACATGATGTAGGCAAAGCTTTCCAATGATGTTGTGAATCTAGTGGAGAAAGATGGTGCAATTGAATTATGGCGTAGGAGACTCGGTCATATGAGCGAAAAGGGAATGACTTAGTTAGTGAAAACGAATGCATTATTTGGAATTGACCAGATACATTTAAAGACATGTGCTGCTTTTCTAGCAGGAAAGCAAAACATAGTTGCTTTCAAAAGTTCTCCTCCTTCTAGAATGAAGAATGTGTTGGATTTGGTACGCTCAAATCTATGTGGGCTAATGTCAAAGTCAATAGGTGGTGCTCAATACTTTGTTACTTTCATTGATGAACATTATAGGAAGACTTAGGTATACACCTTGAATACTAAATATCAAAAGCTAGATGTTTTCAAGCAATTTCATGCCTTAGTTAAAAGACAAACAGAGAAGAAGTTGAAATGTATTCGAATAGACAATGGTGGAGAATACACTGGACCATTTGACTTTTATTGCAAAGAGCATGGTATTTGACATCATACTATTCCTCCCAAGACATTGCAGTTAAATGGCTTAGCTGAGAAGATGAACAAGACTTTGATGGAGAGAGTTAGATGCCTACTCTCACATGCAAAATTTCCTAAAATATTTTGGGGTGAGGCTTTATTCACAACAATACATGTATTAAATCGTTCACCCTGCATCCCTTTACAGTCTAATATTCTGAGGAAAGTATGGTTACGAAAGGATTTTTCTTATGATCATCTAAGGGTATTTGGTTGCAAAGCTTATGTCTATATCCCTAAAGATGAGAGATCCAAGCTTGATATCAAGACTCGCCAAATTAATTAAATAATTACAAGCCTTTTAGGCCCAAAGTATTCTTTTAGGACTTGGATCTTCCGCTTCGAACTCTTCACAAACATGATCCGGCCCATTCGGTAAACAAAATGTAATGGCATATAT
>JANZLH020000377.1:870970-883830 GCA_026770325.2 Erythroxylum fimbriatum
GTTTTATTAATAATAAATATTTTCATTACAAAAATGTAACTGAAGAAGATAAAGTTACATGTAAATACACTTGCTTTTCAGGGCACTATATTTACATAACTCCAACAACATTGAGGTATCGTGAAGTGGATACTCATATATCTATGTGGTAATTCCAAAATATGCTTATGTTTTGGAACTACCAAGCCTGTGTTAGTTGGTTACACACATGTAGACATAGCCATTGATGTTAGCTCGAGAAAGTCTATTTTAGGTTACTTAATTATCTTTGCAGGGGGAGCTGTGTCATGGCAATTGAAATTGCAGAATTGTGTTGCTCTACCTACCACTAAAGCAAAATTGATTGCTGCAACTGAAGCATGCAAAGAGCTCCTATGGATGAAGAAGTTTTTAGATGAACTTGGTTTTCAGCAGGATAGATATTGACTGTTTTGTGATAGTCAGAGTGCTATTTACCTTGGAAAGAATCCTCCATCAATTCAAGATCTAAACATATTGATGTGAGATATTACTAGGTCTGAGAGGTGATGGAGAAGAAGCTATTATTCATACGGATGAGAATGAATCAGATATGATGACACAAGTTCTACCCAAGGGAAAGTTTGAGTTATATCGATTAGCTATAGGAATGACAGTAAACCCCATGTAGTCGGGTGGAGGAGAATTGTAAGGCGGTACTGACTTATGGTATACTGTCACTTCTAGAACATTATTAGAAAAAAACCTTGCATTGGCAAGCTATACACACCTTACATTAAACAAGTTGTAAAGCTAGTAGACAACTTGCTACAAGCTATGGTTGTGGCGATTTCTTATATATAAGCATTATATATGTGACATATGTGGTAAGTTTTAAGAGAGAGTTTAAAGGAGCCATTTGTGTGTTCCATAAATTGTTAGAAAGTGCTTTGGGTATTTTTAGGACACTTTTTCCTAAAAAGGGTGAGTGACAAAATAGTGAGGATATTATCTTAGGAATAATAAATTTGAGAAACAATTTGTGTGTTAGTGCCACTATTTTATTGTGACAATTTTTACTTTCTGTACCTGCTATTTTTGTTAGTGGAAAACTTATTCTGAGTTTGGTTTGTGAACGTAGCCTAAATTAAATGGTGAATCACATTAAATTTTGGTTTATTATTTCCTTGCTTATTTTACCCGTGGGATATAATTTGTATTTTTTCCATTAATACATGCTAGGATACATCGATGTCTCAAGTCAAATTCACCCCTAGACTTCCAAGAAAACACCTACGTTCTTCCCTAAACACTTTAAATTTGTAACATTTGTATATGAGCCATACACAACATGCACATACTTGGCAGGTGGATGATATGTCTTTATTTATAGGACATTTAGTGTACGGGTGCAACTTTCAATAAAATAATTTGATTTATGCTCGAAGGTGTGATCAATAAAGTGAAGTATTGGATTGGTAAAAATACCTCTTATAATCATTTGAGGGTATTTAGTTGTAAGGATCATGTTTATGTTCCAAAAGATGAGAGGTCGAAGTTGGATGCCAAAGCTAAACAATGCATCTTTATTGGCTATGGTCAGGATGAGTTTGGCTAGATGCTTTATGATCTTGTTGAGAATAAGCTTGTGAGAAATTGTGATGTGTTTCACGAAGACCAAACCATTGATGATATTGAGAAGGTAGAGAAGTCTAATTCTCATATTCAGACTGACCTCACAGATTTTGATCCAGTTCCTGTGTCACAGTTGCCTACTAGAGTTGGTGGAGGAGTTGAGACTGATATGCAGCATGATGATATTATTGATGACCAGTATGATGGTGACTCGCATAATCCTACAAATGATGTTGATGATGGTCAACCCTCTATAACAAATCCACAAGAAGCTATACTTAAAAGATCTACAAGAGTTAGACAACAGTCTACTAGATATTCCCTAGATGAATATGTGCTTTTTACTAACAGGGGAGAGCTTGAATGCTTTGAAAAAGCTATGGAAAGTGTAGACAAGTAGCAATGGGTTTGTGCTATAAAGGATGAGATGAAGTCCCTGCACGATTATAACACCTTTGAGTTAGCGAAGTTACCAAAGGGTAAAAAGGCTTTTAAGAATTGGTGGATTTACAGATTGAAGTAGGAGGAGGGTTCCTCGAAATTAAGATACAAAACAAGGTTGGTTGTTAATGGTTTCAGTTAAAAGAGAGGAGTTGATTTTGAAAAGATCTTTTCGCCCGTGGTTTAAAATGCCTTCAATCTTTACTGTGTTGGGGTTAGCTACAAGCCTTGACTTAAAGATTAAGCAAATGAATGTGAAAACTACTTTCCTTCATGGTGATTTTGATGAAGAAATTTATATGTACCAACCTGAAGGGTTTTGGGTGAAAGGTAAAGAGGATTATGTGTGTAAGTTGAAGAAGAGCTTGTATGGCTTGAAACAAGCTCCGAGAGTATGGTATAAGAAATTTGAGTTTGTTATGCAACAATAAGGCTACAAGAAGACCACTGCTGATCATTGTGTTTGTACAAAGGTTTGCACATGATGATTTCATTATTTTGTTGCTTTATGATGGTGGCATGCTTATTGATGGTCAAAGTGGTTCTAGAATCGCCAGATTAAAGCAGGAACTGAGCAAGTCATTTATTATGAAGGATTTGGGACTAACAAAGCAAATTCTAGGTATAAGAATTTTGCAGAATAGAAAAGCAATGAAACTTTGGATATCACAAGAGAAGTATATTGAAAAGATGCTTTAAAGATTTCAGATAGAGAGGGCTAAAAAGGTTAGCACTCCTCTTGCAACGCATATGAAGTTGACTATCAAGCAGAGTCCCTCTACTGATAAAGAGAAGAAAGATATGATGAAGGTTTGTTATTCATCTGCTGTTGGTAGTATGATGTATATAATGGTGTGCACGAGACCTGATATAGCTCATGTGATTGGTGCCGTGTTGGTTTCTCTCAAATCCTGAGAGAAACATTGGAATGCAGTGAAGTGGGTTTTTTGGGTTCCCAACTTATGTGGAAAAAGCCTAAGACTAATAGGTAATGTCTTAAGGCTAATTAGAGATTTGCCATAACCATTTAAGCACTATTAAGGGGTAATTTTCGCAGTTTTTATGTGTGACAAAAGTGGGCAGAATTTATGTAGGAATTTTTCAGCAAGATTCTGCACAAAGCAGTCATGATTAAACGCATGATCGAAGGACGAAACATTGTCTGATTGGCTTGAAGTTTTAACCAGAGGTAGTCGACATCCTAATATACATTTTGAATAGTGGAGATTGGATTTTGACTGTTAGATATTTAGTGGTAAATTTCGTAAAACTGCTGCTATTTTTGGTGAAGTTTTTCACAGGCTTTGTTATCTGTTTTAGGATTTGGTTCTTTCATTGTTTGTTAAAGGTCATATCTCAATGATGTACTTGTTGAATATTGCATTATACTTTTGATTAATGATAGTGGAGTTTTGGAGCTGGACTTACAAGTCCTGTTGTTTTTCCTCTTCGCATTGAAGGGGTTTTTCAACATAAAAATTGCTGATGTTCTTTTGTTTGCATTTTGTTGCTTGTTTTATCTTACTTAAACGCTCTTAATATATCCTAGCAAATTGAGGAGGATTCCACTTTATGTTGTGTTTCTTAGGAAACCTCGGTTCCTCCTATCAAAAACCTCTATCACATCAAATTCTTTTGCCTGTGTCTTTATCTCCAATTTTTAGAAAGGAATACACGCTAGGATACATCATTATCTCAATATGCACTAGGATATATTGGCATCTCAAGTCATGTTCACCCATAGACTTCCAAGAAAACACCCACGTTCTTCTCGAAATACTTCAAATTTGTAACATGTATATATGATCCATACACAACATGCATATACTTGGCACGTGGACGATAGGCCTTCATTTATAAGACATTGAATGTACGAGTGGAACTTTCAATAAAACAATTTGATTGTTTCTCAAATGTGTGGCAGAATGCAGCAAATTTCCAGTTATGACTGATTATTTCCTTCATACGTACTTAAATCAATCAACAGAGTGAAGTGATGGAGGATTTTTCATAACTTATTTTAAAAAATATTAAAATGACCGTTCAAAATTTTATCTGATTATTTGTTTGAAGATTTCCCGAATAAGCTAATCAAAATTTCTTCTCTCCATCCGAATAATGGGTAGCAATGGTCTAAGTTGACTAGTTTTAAAACCAAACTTGAACTTGAGAACTTGACCCGAAGCTTAACCCAAATTGTTTTCTCAAAATGTTATCATTTTAAAAAGATCATATTTCGTCTTGATCCAACTTGACTTATTGCCAAATCTACTCATAGGATGGTTATACTCGTTGTTGAATTTGTTAAAGAGATTAATTTAAATATAATCAAGGCATATATTTAATTAGAGGTTGAGTAAATCATTAGAAGAATAATTAAGTTAAAAATTAGGATATATTATGAAAAAAAAATCAACTTTCAAAACACTCCATAAAAAACTAAGAGGCGTGTTCACGTGTAGTCTAGGGATCGGATCCGATGAGTTGGAGACGTTTATACTTAAGCAACCTGTCGTCAGCATTATATCTTAGCACGACTCACGAGGGATTTTGTGAGTAGGATTGGTTTATTAACTATCATTTTCATTGTTATTATATATTTTCCTTCTAACGTTTAATTGTTAAATCTCCCTTATCCTTTAATTTTAATATATTACTTACTTCGATCAAACTTCATTCTAATATTATATTTCCCTTTAAACAATTTTTTAAAATGGTTAATTCATGTTTCGTGTAGATATAACAACATTAAATTTGTAAATTACATATTGAATTATGATTAAAAAAAGGTCAATGATTAAGGAACTACATTTATTTGAATTCATCAAAAAAGGAAAATAAGTTTATATGTTTAAATTTTCCTAATACTTAAAAAATAATCAGTTGATTATAAATATTTAAAATAGTTGAAGAAAATTAATACTTATTATTAGTTACAAATCTTTTTTTAGAGAATAATATATTTTCATTAAGAGGATCAAATCACTTATTCTACTTTTGCTTCTTTTGCTGTTTCAACACTATTTTAATTTATCTCATTCACACATTTACGTGGGATTTACATAAATATGTGAATGAGCCCTTTATTTTATACTTATTCTGTGCTATTGCATCTGAGCTATCTATTTATGATGAGACCTACATAAATGGATGATTCAGATGCAATGAAACAAAATAGGTACAAAAGAAAGAAAACAGAAGATTTGAGGGTGTAAGTAGGACCGATAGATGGCTCATATGCAATGGGAGAGAATAGGCACAGAAGAAAGGTAACAAAAGATTTGAGCGCCACCCTCAAGGGGTGTGGCTCGATGGTTGAGAGCGAGGCTTGATTTCGGTTAGGTCTCAGGTTCAATTCTCTGCTAGCCCCTCTTATAAGTAGGATGTTTTTAAAAAAAAAAAAGATTTGAGCGCCAAGTAAAGAGTGAGCAATTTGCTTCCTTCGATAGCTTGTCGTAGGAAAATTAGTGCCAAACTGGCAAGTCGAGTGACAACTACAAGGAACCCATCTTTGACGTCTCCGAATCTGCTGACAGCATCTTCCTTTCTCTATTGCCAATGCCATTCTTCCCTCCATTTCTTTCTTCATCTTTAAAAGGCAATGTTTTCCATAGTGGGGTTCTTCAAAGTTCCTGTCTTCGTGTCCCTTTTGGTGCGAGTGTGTCCTTTGGTTAATGGTTAGAATTCAAGCTCCTTTACATCTAGTATTTAGGATTTTTGTCTCGTACTTGGTTCCCATTTTCTTGGCTTCACCTCTTGAGTTTACCACGACGTTTGTTATATCCGCCCGCGAATTATAACCCAACATTCAATCTTTCTGCAGAGACCCCATCCGGGTTGTTCTTATTTCAGGAACTAGCTCTTTGTTTCCGTTCCTGGGTTTCGTTTGCTTTTTCTGTTCCTTTTGAATGCATTTGTGGATTGCTTCCCTATATAGTTGAGTTAGAGTAGCATGGTTTATGTGGTGTTGTTAATATTGAGCTTGGTGTATGTTTATCTACGTTGGTTCTAAAAGTCGGATTCTTTTTGACCTCTGCAACGTTTATGTTGGTTCTGACTTAGGATGGAAGGTGTAAGACTACCCGCTGAGGATTCTAAGGTGATATCTGAAACATTAGAAATGCATCAAGTAAGCTCATCTAAGAAGGGGAAAGGCAGGAGACTATGGAAGAAAGTAAAGTATCAGTTGGTAGAGTACCATTCTTTGCCAGATTATTTAAGGGACAACGAGTACATTTTGGGCCACTACCGAGCTAATTGGCCCTTGAAGGAGGCTTTGCTTAGTATCTTCTCTATCCACAATGAGACATTAAATGTTTGGACGTAAGTTTCTTCTCTCATGCAACAATATTCTCAAAAAAGAAAGCTGAATTCTTTTATGTATCTGTAGTTATTTGCTTGGGTTTTGACTTGTGTTTGTATTATGAGATGTTAGGATTGCTGGAAGATCAACCGCCTGATTTCTTTTTTTGGCTTCAGTGTTCATGATTGTTTTGGCTTTTAGTTTGGTTCTTTGCTTACGTGGTTGTTACTAAACCTCTGAAATAAGAAATTGTAGATAACCTAGAGAATGAACGCTTCATAACCTTAAAAGGGTCATGATGATTTTGCAATACTAATCATGAGGTTACGAGTTTCTATGAAGAGGATCAGTGGTTGGACTTACTGCTTTATTATCGCTCACTCGAAGAGGATCACTGGCTAGTCGGAAAGGTGCAGATTTCATTATGGTGGAACACTTTTTTGTCAACGCGGATGAGAGTCCAGATGGAATGCCAACAGATGTCTTCAGATACGAGCAAATGCTCTTTACTCAATCAATCTGTAGGAACATTTGAGATGCATAATACTAGTTAGGTTTTTATGAGTGAGAACAGAGTAGCCATGCCATCAGATATGAGGGAGCATAGTGTCCAGTAGTGGAATTAGATCGTTTTACATCCCATTTTCGAAGAGTATTTCATGAAGACATTAGCTGAACCATATCATAAATTGCAACCTATCTGTTTTCTTTAATCGTGTCTATATCTTAGATATATGAACAATTGAACATTGAATCCCGGGAACAACAATTCTGTGATGCTATATAGATTTATGGCTGCTATATGTATTTATCTTGTTTAATCTTTTATTAACTGAAGTTCTGAAGCTGTTGAAGAAATACATTCTGAAGGGTAACTTTCTTGTGGTTTAACTATTATTTCTTGCAGGCATTTGATTGGGTTCTTACTATTCCTTTCTCTGACCATATACACTGCAACGAAAGTACCAAAAGTTGTTGATCTCCATTCTCTACAGCTGCCAGAGGTGTTGAAGGCTGATTTGCACAAATTACTTGCATGCCTCCCTTCTTTTCCCCACATGCCTGATCTGCACAGACTAAGGGATGAATTGAAGTCAACCTTAACTTCTATGGATCTGATTTCTTCTCCTTCAAGATGGCATGTTGTGGAGCTTTTCTATAATTGTTTGCCTGAGTGTTTCTCACTTGGCAACTCCACAGATGTTTGTGTCCTGGTAATGTTTCTTTCTTTTATATTCCACTTGTCGAATATCTGATCTAGAGTATAGGAAAAATCTTGCACCAGAAAATTCCATTTTCTTCCTAGTTAATTATTCAACTTGTGTTCTTCATGACCAAATGCAGCGTAATATGACAGATGATGTGGCGAACATAATAACACCCCTAATGGTGAGGCCGATTACCCGATGGCCGTTCTTCGCTTTCTTGGGCGGAGCCATGTTTTGCTTGCTTGCTAGCAGTATTTTTCACCTTCTTTCTTGTCACTCTGAGAGGCTATCATGTATTATGCTCAGGCTTGACTATGCTGGAATTGCTGCGCTGATATCAACTTCCTTTTACCCTACTGTCTACTACTCCTTCCTGTGTTATCCATTCTTCTGCAACCTTTACATGGGGTTCATAACTATTTTCGGAATTGCCACAGTCTTGTTTTCTCTGCTCCCCATGTTTCAAACACCTGAGTTCCGCACAACTCGTGTATGCCTCTTCTCAGGCATGGGTTTGTGCGGATTGGTACCGATTCTGCACAAGCTAATATTGTATTGGACCCTGCCAGAGGCACTCCATACGACCGGCTACGAAGTTTTGATGGGGCTGTTGTATGGAATTGGAGTATTAGTTTATGCCGCAAGGATTCCTGAACGATGGATGCCCGGGAAATTTGACATTGCAGGTCACAGCCACCAACTCTTTCATGTACTTGTGGTTGCTGGAGCATATGCCCATTATCGTGCAGCGGTCGTTTACCTCAGGTGGCGAGACCTGGAAGGATGTTAAGTAAATCCTGTAAGTTCTGTATCATGATCATTTCATTGTACCTTTGATTGTATTGTATAAATATTGCTTACAGTATGAATTCAGCTGGAATGTGAGATTTAGGGAAGTACTTCTTCTAACTAGTAGAGCGACTTTGTATAAATAACAAAGGTTAATTAGGTATGATGCAAAAACTAATGGCAGCTCCATTGCCCGTCATCATCAAAATCTAAAATTGGTTTTTGAATTGGTCAGTGAAGGCACATGAGTTTGCAGAAACTGTCTGCAAAGGATATTCCCGACGTTTAAATCCCTCACATGCATGTAGGCCTTACTCCCCTGCTACCCGCTTTTGTCTCTTTTAGTCTCATTTTTAGAGCTCTCTTCAGTCTTCACCCATACTAGATCTTCTGTCCAGTTTTACTCTATCTTATTCTGTCTCATGAAATCTTAGTCATTTATTTTGCGAGTTCCACGTGGACCCATGCGAGACTCATATAAATAAACGGCTGAGATTTATTGGACACAATAAAACACGATAGTACTAAACAGGAGATCTGAACTCGTCTTTCACCAGGATGCTTGTTGACCTGACGTAGGTTTTTGGACCAATCGACAAGCTCATAGGTAAGGGAATAGACCTATCAATGACGTGTGCGAGTAGAAGAAATTGACACAACAAGAACCCTTTTTTTAGGCGAATATGATGAAAATATCATTCTAAGTTCCCATTTTGTAGCTGCAAAACCATCAAACACTTAAAAGGTGGCTTTTCCTTAACTAGTTTCCGATGATTACGGTCAAACAGGCGGTCCGATCTTCCTGTTCGGTTTCTTTGTTAGGAAAGATCATGACATAAGATTCCTATGGTAGAATGGACTAAGACAGGACCAAAGCTCCTGAACTGTTATTATCATGTTTTACTAAATAATTAATAATAAATTATAAATACAATAAAATTGAATATATAAGAATTTAAAAACTCAGTAATTCTACTTTTTAAGAATTATTTATATAATTTTAAATAACTCGTGATTAAATAAAAAACAATATCTGAAAGCCGACACTTGGAACCCTATTCACGGAGATTATGCACTGAACTATGCAATCTAAGCTACCTGACAAAAACGACTGTCGCTTAAACAATCCCAATCACGTGCACCACTCCACGTTTCAATCCCAGAATCGTCCACCAAAGTTAAAGAGGAGGAAGCGGACCCCACCGTACCGTAGTTTACGCTTTATCTTTCCCGTCCCTGCGCATTTTAGCCTCCTGCGCGCTCATATACCAAAGTAAAATTAACACTCTGTAACTGTAACACTCACTCTCTGAACTAAAGCACTCTTTTTAGTTAGGAAGTACAAGAAAATTAAAGTTTGATCAGATTGGATTGTATCGTATCTCTAACAGTTGTAATGGCTTTTCTCTGCTAAATTTAGGCTGGGAGTTACGTGATGGAGACTAAGAAAGCAACGTTTCATGCTCTTAAGGTACCATCTGTCTGCTAGTCGACGCAAGACAGACGAGAGCAAGCTCCAAAGCCTTTGTTTGTAGTTATCCAAGTTAGTTATTAACATCATTGAAAATGGTCGTGCCAGAAGTTTCCAAGTCTCAGCACTCTCCGATGGCCAAATCGAACGCTCGAAACAAGTCCACTTTTTCGTGTCTCAATGATGGGTTTATCTACCTTGGGGGATCATTGCTCGCGTTCTTACTGGTCTGGTCTTTTTGGTCCTTCGCTGGTCCGAACTTCACTCACAGCATGGATTCCACTGTCACCGGTTCGACGTCGAAAGTTGGTTCCGACTCAACAAAATGTCTCCACGGCCAACCCGCTGTTAACCTAGGCTACGACCCACCAGAACCCACTTTCTACGACGACCCAGAACTCAGATACTCCATAGAAAAGCCCGTCAAGAACTGGGACGAGAAGAGAAAAGAGTGGCTCAAACACCACCCTACGTTTGCTGTCGGAGCACGTGACCGCGTCGTTATGGTCACTGGTTCTCAACCGACGCCATGCAAGAACCCTATCGGCGATCATTTACTCTTAAGGTTTTTCAAGAACAAAGTAGACTACTGTAGGATCCACGGTATCGATATATTCTACAACAATGTATTGCTTCACCCAAAGATGAAGTCTTTCTGGGCAAAGCTACCGGTGGTTAAAGCGGCGATGTTAGCTCACCCGGAGGCCGAGTGGATCTGGTGGGTCGACTCGGACGCGATGTTTACCGACATGGAGTACAAGCTACCTCTACGACGGTACGATTACAAGAACCACAATATTGTGGTCCACGGTTGGGCTAAGCTGATTTACGAGAAGAAAAGTTGGACGGCGTTAAACGCCGGGGTGTTTCTGATCAGGAACTGCCAGTGGTCCATGGACTTCATGGACACCTGGGCCAACATGGGCCCCATGAGCCGGGATTACCCCAAATGGGGTGAAATCCAACGGTCAATTTTCAAGGACAAGCTCTTCCCAGAATCGGACGATCAGACGGGTCTGATTTATCTCATCCATCAAGACAGGAGTTTAACGGACAAGATTTACTTGGAGGGAGAGTACTATTTTGAAGGATACTGGGTAGATATACTACCGACGCTGGCCAACATAACGGAGAAGTACACCGAGATGGAGAGAGAAGAGGGAAGGCTGAGGAGGCGTCACGCCGAGAAGGTGAGCGAGCAATACGGTGCGTTTAGGGAGCGGAACCTGAGGGGTTGGGGTAACGGAAAGGGGAGTTATAGACGGCCGTTCGTAACACATTTCACGGGGTGCCAACCTTGCAGTGGGGACCACAATCAGATGTACGCGGGAGAGAGTTGCTGGAATGCGATGGTCAAAGCTTTGAATTTCGCGGACAATCAGGTGCTGAGGAAGTATGGGTTTGTGCATCCGGATCTACTGGATTCTCAAACGGTGACGGAGACGCCGTTTGATTACCCTGATGAGGGACCATGGTGAAAGACCAAAACAATGTTCAATGGTTTGGTTTGTTTATACATGGAAAAGAGGAAGTGTTTAAAATTAGATTTTTTTTTTTACTTTATGTTAGTTTTTACAATAATAAAGAAACGAGGTTTAGTTCATCCCAACCCATATTTATTTTATTTTGCATATTATTGAAAAGAAAAAAAAAGAATAAAAGCATGGAGCTTGAGAAAGGCAATGTTTTGCATGGGTGGGAATCTAATATGTGAGAGGATCTTTTATTGATTGCATTGTGAATGCTTTTTGGACTTTATGACCATAATAATTCAAAAGAGTGTGGTCAAGTGTACTTTTGAGGGTTCAAGGGCATGATTGACGCTTAATGTTAGACATGTCTATAATGGGGGAATGATGTTGTTTAAACAATATAATTGGTTGGAGGGAAGCACTTCCACTTGTGTTTCCACAAACTCAGGATGACCTCTTCGGGGCAATTAGCTAATCTTATTGATCCTATAGCCTTGCTTTAATATCTTACCCATGAAGGTTCAGTTATGATCAAGCTTCACATTAAACTAAGTTTTGAATTATCAAACAATTGGATTCCAAAACCTGTAATTAAGCAAACCTCAAGTTTTGTTAATCAACATTATTGCCTGTCTGGAAAGGTTCAGACTTTTAGTTTGGAATCATCTTCAACATCTCCAAACGAAAAGGGGGAAAAAAAACAAAGAGGAGAAGACAAGACACATTGTAAGTTAACAATATGACACTTGGGCTTTCTTCTTTCTCTCCACGACGTTGTAGTGTCTTGTAAGAGTTCTCCTCTCGTATGTCTAAACGTTTGACAAACTCAACGATTTTAATTGTTTATTACGACCGTCCACCAGCTTTTCTCCATTATTTATTTTATCTTTCTTTGCTCAAGGTAATTAATCCATATAGCACTATTCAATTGACGCCGTGTACTGATGTACAATCTATGCTACAGGCTGTTATGCGACAACAAACCTTGTTCTGGTCGAATACCTCGTAAAGGGTTAGGAGGAAGACGGTGGAAAATTAATGGAACAATGATTTAAGAAGGAAGATTAGAGAAAATAGGAAGGTGGTGCTGTCACTGATGATGAGCAAATAGGATTTGTGAAAGGTAACTTTTAAGAGGTACCTCTCTTCTAAGATCAGTATAAGAATCATTCCATGTTTGTACCTTTTTCCTTGCCTCTGATATACCTACACATTTCAAACCATCTGGACACCTCATTATTCTGTAAACACACTAGTCCATAAACCAGTAAAATAGTAATGGAAATTAGCAAAAACAGTAACAATAAAACATGATAGGAATCAGCTCAAATTTGAAATAGGCTTTCCTCTTAATTCTCTGCATCGTTATTAATATATGGGTTGTTCTGGATTTTCTTCTTCTTCCTGGAAGTGGAAATGAGCTGTTGGAGGCTGTATAGACTTGCAAGTATATGGTTAACAGTCCTAAGAAGCACGGAAACGGACACGGACACGGGACACGACACGGACACGGACACGGGGACACATCAACTTCTAAAATTTGGTGGACACGGACACGGCATATATATATATATATTATAAAA
>JANZLH020000377.1:925308-941113 GCA_026770325.2 Erythroxylum fimbriatum
GAAAATTATTTTCAAATCAAATTAATCTATTTAGAGCAGGAACTTATTTCATTTAAGAACCAATGAGTTTAATATAATTTAATTTTTCCAATAAGTTGGAAATATTATTTTACATTATGAAGATCAATAACTAGAATCAAATAAAGCTTGATATTTTATGCATATAATTTTATTATGGCGCATAAGTTGCTTGCTTTAGAACAAAATTAAATCCTTCGTTTAAATTTTATTAGATGCATGTTAAATTATATTTTTTATATGTGTGATATTTTACATGCATTTTTATATTTGATGAGACGAACAAAATTAAATCCTTCGTTTAAAATATTAAATAAATGTTGAGAACGTGACCTTTTTTCCTTCCATTGTTATAAGAATAAACCAGAGTTTTATTTATTGTTAGACTTTTCGAAACTCAAGGTCACTTTAACCTGAATATTTTTAATCTTATAACAGTGGGTTCTACTTAACTAAATTTAATTGATTTGGATGCCTAAACTCATGATCACAAGAATTTAGAGGTAGAGTTAGAAATAACATATAAGATATGTTTAGCAATTATTGTCTCCTAACGGATTTAGGAGTCACATTAGATGTGATTGATAAAGTTAATATCTACCTAATTTAAGTTTAGTTGGTTTGTTAAGCAAACTCAAGATCAAATATATTTGAATGTGATCCTAGCCCACTAGAAAGATTAAATTAATCTTTCTAAATAGTTGTGAAAGCTATTATTTCAAATAAAATAGTAGAAGTAATCAAATATATAATTAAAATCCTAATCTTTTTAAGTAGTCATGGCTTATAAGTAATTACTTACTTTTCTTACATTTATATTTTATTTTGAGTAGAATTTACCTTGTTTAGTATAGTTGATACTAAGTTAGTGAACCTAATTTCTTATACATAGGCTATGTTTGAGAAGAGTTCTCAAAGTTGGATAGAAAAATTGTATGCCTATTATGTAATTTTTGCTATAATCCTTATTAAGCATTCGGTGACAAAGTTTTAGATATATGTCAAAATCATATTCATAATAAAATGTATTAATATTTTGAGTTGACTAATGTCTCATAAACTTTGGTGATAACATGCAAGATATATGTCAACACCATAATAGCAAGATGTAAGAGGTTGCAAAGAGTAGAGCTAAAAGGTAGAATATCTTGTTGGAATTCTTCTACTTAATTTAGCCTACTAAAAGCGTAAGCATGGACATCAATTAAAGAAATTTGCCATAATATGATAATAGTTGTCATAAGAAAAATGATTGCATGAATTTTTTTTCTATACGAGATATGATAGAGATCATATGTATTTCTAGTTCATACGTATGAGTATTTGATACTTAACTTAGATTCAACATTATTATAATTCTTAAAGCATAATAAAAAAATAGATTGTTGAGTAAAAGTAGTTGATCCAAGTTTATACAAATAGTTTGTATATGTTAGATCAAATGAAACTTATGCTTAATATAACGGAAAGAATACAAAGTTGGATAATCAAGACTATCCTTTTCTGCCATGTTGGTTAAATCAACATAATGAGAATTATAAAGTTACATATAAGGATATGCGTATCCTTTTTATTATGAATCATATGAAACTTGTCATGTTGAAGAATAATCAATGAAAGGATGATGATGTTGATGAATTGTTAAATTTTATACATGTCATGTATTGGATGGAATAACAATTCATAAAATGTTAATACCTATATTACTAATGACTTTATATGATATAGCCATGTGTATTAAATGAAATAATGATTCAAATTTTTCAAAAGGTTCAAATTATTTAAATTTAAGCAGACTGTAAGCATTAAGAATGTTGAAGCACTTTGATGAGATCGTTATGGTGAGTTTTAAATTTTTGGTTATCTATAGGGATTGAAATTCTCTGCTGAATACCTTCACAATAAAATTTCATAAGAGTATGATTTTATGTATGGAGAAAAATACAATATGAGATATTATATGATACAATATTATTTCTTTTGTAGCTATGCCTAGTATAATGACTTGCCTTCTATATTTCCAATTAAATCAATTAGAAGATTTCATATTAATTATGAATGTTAATTCTTTAAAAGAGTGAAAATGATTTAAGAATGTGATGCTTGGTTAAAGCATCCCTTAAGTTTATAACTACATTGAATAATAAAAGGTTATAAGATATCCAAAAGGTTGGATATAATCTTACAGACATGTTAAACAAATTGTTTGTTTCAATGTATACTTATAGGATAATGTTTCTGAAGACAAGTAGTGGGAGTTAGATGAAAGATGAAAGGTTCAAATCTTATGGCAATATATCCAATTGGAACTAGTGGATTTATTGATACATTTGATATATAGTTGAAAGGTTACGAGACACTGAAAGATTCACTTTCTTGATGAATTCAAATATTTTTTTCTGATGATTATGAATTTATCATATCAACGAAAAGGTTAGTGGGAGTATAGTTGTCATTTTCAGTGCGAGTCTGTAGAGACATATTGCTCAGAGAGAACAATAATTCCAATTTTTAATTATTGAAAATACAATGGTCCAAGAGCAACTCTTGTTAGTTATGAAAAGGTAACAACTTAATTCTAGGAATTAGATTTATGGAGATAGATTAGAAGTTGTTGACCTATTCTAAGTCCAAGCTGTACTAAAGATGTTTACTATTTAAGATATTATATACTTTTGAAGCATTAAAGATATTCATTATTTTATGTATGAGTTGATATTTAAGTTCAAGATGATAAGGATAAAACTTTAGAAATAAATACTAATTAAAGTTTATTTACTTAAAACAATTTTGTTCAAGATTGGAAAGGTTCCAATGTAGCAATGGTTGATAATTAAGCCATAATATATTTTTCATTAGTGGAAATGATTAACTGGATTAATAAATTCTTTAGTGAACTTGATATAGTTCCTTATATTGTACAACACAGCAATGTACTGTGGAATATTATAGCTATTGGGCATGTAAAAGGAGCTAAGGTCTCTTCAAAGACCCAAAGAAGCATTTAGTCAATTTTTCTTAATTATGATGATAATTAAGATGAATGTTGTAAGATTTAAGCAAGTGTTAACTATAGAGATTCTTGTAGAATTTCTCATTAAGCCATTGTCCCAATAGTAGCATGATCATCGTAAGGTGATATGGTATAGGATACTTAAACGACTGGCTTAGTACAAGTGGGAGTTTGTGGTTTATACCATATATCCAATCGATTGGTTGTAGTTTAGTGACAAAATAATTTAAAATCATTCTTTACCTTGTACATGTTTAGATATATAGAGTGGAGCCCAGCCTGGCTTGACCTATAAAATGGGCAACCTGTAACCCGACGGGCTTATGGCTGCCAGTCTGTGGCTCGACTCAACCATGGGTCTCGACCCGACCCTTCTATACTTTTTTTAAAGAAAAATTTAGCAGAAAGACTCCATTTTACACATTACCTTCGGGCCACAGGCTAGGATAGCCTCATCCCGAGCCCGACCTGTGGTCCGGTCTGGCTAAGTAGTCTTGGCTTGTGGCCCAACTAACCTAAGCCAAAGTCAGGCTAGGCTGAGCTAGGTCAAGACTGCTATCCCTATAGATATATATGATAAAGCCCATGAGATAATTATACATTACAAATAAAATTGTAATGAGATCATAATTATGAGATTTATATTGCATTCATGTAGTATCCCTAAATTATTCCTATTCATTGTTCTATTAAGAATAGACATCAGTAGAGTATAAAAATACTATCACACTTTATGTTTTTCTTTGTGAAGGAAGTAATTAATCTCATAGGCTAAAGTACGGAGATACTTAAACAAACGTGCAGGTGCTTATTAGAGAACCAGTTTATTGAATTAACTTGATATGAGAAATTCATTTGGAACATTACTTGTATGTCTATCAAAATTCTCATTGTGATGATTATATAAGTGATCTTTTAACTTGAGTTCTCCAAAGTTATCTTGTATAGAGATTGCTATGTTTTGATATTACTGATGACCTATTTTAATCATGGATAGCTCATTCGGTAGTCATTGGATGTAACATGAATTACATAGACAAGATGTGATTCATCATCCTAAAGTAATTAAGGAGAATGTTTTGTTGTTCTCAATTAGTATTAATTTGGGAAATCTTTAGCCAAGGTAGAATGATATTTTGTAAATAGTTTAAAATGTCATTAATTGAATCAATAGCTAATAGCAGATGAATAATATGATCGGACTCAAAATAAAGTAGACATTAATTTCATGCTCTATGTCTAATCGAAACATTTTATGATGAAAGGATTGAATTATACAGAAAAATCTTACACAGAAAGGTTAGTTAAAATCACTTTGACATTTCTAAATATTTGGTTAGTTATAATGTGTTGCTAGATATCAATCTTGATTTATGATTATAAATTCTTTAATTGGAGAATTAAAGATTTATTAAAAGGAGAATTTTAATTATAATTTATAATCATTGTCAACATATTTAGGAGCCTAATGAGTCTCACATAACGAACGAGTTGAAGAGAGAAAATATATTTTAATCAAGTAGGATTTGATAGTAAAATTTGAGAAACTTTATGATTAAATATGAGATAGTTAATGAATAAGGATCAATATGAAATATTAGATCTTATTTGTGCATTATTGGTATTTATTTAGAATTATTTGTAATTCTAATTAAAATTTAATTGAAATTAGGATTTAATCTTAATAAATTACTAAAATGTTTAAAAATTATTATAAATAAGCTTAAGCTCTAATAGAGTTAGCACTTCTTGCATAACCCTCTCTGTAAGAGTTATAAAGTTCTCTCAACTTATTATGTGGATATCATTAGAGACCGAACACTTATGTAGCTATGATGTTTGAGATAAATCAATTTCAGAAATGATTCGAAGGATATAACAAAAAATGATCAAGCTTTAGAACAAGGTATGAAGTAAGATTCACATTTTATTATGATTTATATGTTAATTATTTTATAGAATTAAAGTGATCTTGGTTTTTGGAAAATCAAAATATGAAAAATTTTCGTAATTATTCCGATATGATCAAAATTGGATCTCATCTCGATTTTTCAAGACAAACAACATCTTTTAAGTTGATATTTAGTGTTAGACATGTATTACCAGCATCTAATATGGAGAGGATGGAGCCATTAGGTATTTTCACATATGGATACGAATGTGCACACTTCACATCATCAAGTATATTTTTATCTCTAACCATATGGTCAGAGGCACCACTATCCACTATCCACTATCCACAAATTTAATTAAGTGCTGCAAAATTATCTAAGGCATCATTACCATGATTTGATATGTATCGTTATTTATTAGTCCAAGGATTTGTATATGTTTGTTAGATTGATTTGTTGTCAAGCTAGGATTATGATAATACCAGTGTTTTAAAAACCAAACCAAACCAGCCGATTCGACCGAAAACAGTATGAATCAACTGGTTGTTTTGTTCGGTTTCATTTAATAATTTGTAAATATAAAAACTGGCCAGTTTATAAAAGAACTGGCCAGTTTATTGGTGAATCAATTGGAACCGCAAACATTTGAAATCAAAAAATTAAAACTTAAAAGCTCTCCTCCCTTTACTCTTTTCTCTTCACTATCTTCGTTTCACAAATCTCATCGTCATAGCTTCCATTTTTGGGTAAATAAAGGATAGCCACTAACCTACAGTTATCCTTAAATTTCTGTGCTTGGTGGAGAAGAAGCGAACAAAGGTACACTCACTTACTATCTTGTTCGTTGCCGCGAACTAGGATCGCTTGCTAGCTAGGTCATATTGAAGCAACATTTTTTTAGAAAAAAGGGACAAGGGGCATAACAACCTCTTTTGGTGAGTGATAAGTCAAATTATTTATATGATTTTGGGATGAATTGGAACTAATTTAACTTATCTCTATGTGAATTTTGAACTTTAGTTGGGTAATTCTCACACGTTTCAACTTTATTTCTTAATAGGTGTAAATGGATAGATTTTGGGGCAAGAGGCATAACTTTTTTTGTGGATGTCAGATTAAGGTCATTCAAGTATGCTATCGAAGAGAACTCTGAGTTCTACAACTTCCGTGAGACTTTGAGGAGAGATTTTGCCTTCTGAATGGTCAAAATTGTACATTTCTATAAATGTCCAGTGTATGTCCGACCATAGGACATGATGTCCCTTCAAATGGACATGAGCGGAGCTGTAAAGCTGGAATACTCAAGAAGGTCCGCTTAGCAGACATAAGGTCTGCTTAATAGACATTTACTGGACAAATTCACTTCGGAAACCCGAAAAGGTCTGCCCAGCGGACATGAAGTCAGCCTAACGGACTTTGTTGGTGTTATTATGACCCATATTCCCCTGTTTGAAAAAAACTAGGTTTCATTGAACCCAAGACACTATAAATACTCATTTTTAAGACCAAGAGAGGGGGTTCTGCACTGCAAAAGAGGCTATATAAAAGGAGGCACCCAAAAGAAGCAAAGAAGAAGATCAAAGAGGATTGAATTAAGCATTGGAAGCAATCCTGTTTTGTGTTCTCTCTATCTTCTATCTCTACTCTTTCTTGGATGTTAATTTTCTTCATTTGTATGGAACTTTTATTCATGCTCTCGAACTAAACCCCATTTAGGGTTAGGGATGTAGCTTACTTTGGGGGATTGATTTATATTTTATGGATTGATTGGTGTTGAATGTAAGTTCTTAGGTTACGGTTATCTTTCTTGAACTTCACTGTTGTTTCTATGCTTGATCATCATATATGCAACCTTAGGAATCATATGATGAGCTGAAAGGTGAAGTGTGATTTGTGCATTAGGAAGATAAACACATTAGATTTAGAGATAGAAATATCATGAACTAATGTGACAACTTATGACTGCTTGTTCTTTATAAAGTTGACTAATTTGGTTTCACATTGAGAGATGGTAATCAACTATTTAGGTATTCTTATATGTCTTGAGAGAGAATATAAGTAAAGTTGTGCAATTGTTATTATAACCTGTCATTCAATGAATTTCATAATTTAGTGATGAATCTCTTAAATTGGTGAACCCCAAAGCCCTAAGTCTAAATCATCAAATGTCTCATGTTTGTTTATTCACAGTCTTTACAATTTATTGTCTGCTATAATCCAATCATCTTTTAAATTTCTTGTTATTTTAGTTCAAGTAATTAGGATTAATTCAGTAGTAAGTACCTTAGTCCTTGTGGGATACGACCTTGGAATACTTGATTTGTAGGTACTAGGAACGACTTTGCGCACTTGTAGATTTTGTCGACCAAGTTTTTGACGTCGTTGCCAAGGTTAATTTATATTTTCTACTATTAATTCTTGTTATTTTTTATTACCTTTTTCTTCCATTAATTACTTTTGAACCCTTTCTCTTTGTTTTATTTCAGGAGCTACATGAACTTAAAGCATTCAAGAAATTTAAACAAAGATCAGCTAATTGAGTTAAATCCTAAAATTGAATTCACTTGGAGAAGGAACAATACCTAAAGAAGAAAGAGAGATAGCAAACAATAATCAAAATCCTATTTTGCATGGGAAACAAGATATGGGGAATGAATAATTCAATGAAGGAAATCAAGCTGAACTGGTTGTTATTAATCCTGCGGTAAGGAGAATTAGAGATTATCAAATGCCATTTAATGCTGGCAACCCCTCTTGCATTCGATTGACTGCGGTTGCAAGGAATTATGAGTTGAAGCAGATTCATCTATCTATGTTTCCACAATTTAATGGAATGCCAAGTGAAGATGCCTTAGCCTTTATGAAATATTTCTATGCGAAAGTTCAAATTCTTCCATTGTATGGATTGTCCGAAGATGAGTTAAGGCAAAGGTGTTTTCCCTATTGAATGAAGGGATTAGCAAGAAACTGGTTGTTAAGTTTAGAGGTGGATTCCATCGATACTTGAGAAAAAGTAATGGAGACTTTCATGATGAACTAGTACCTAACCCACAAAACTCTCGAACTAAGGAAGATGATACATTGGTTCTCACAGAAAGAAGGAGAGAAATTTCTTGAAGCTTAGGAGCAATTTAATGATCTCCTTAACCATTGTCCTCATTATGGATTTGATACGTACTCTTTGACTCAGTTTTTCTACTATGGTCTCACTAATCACAATTAAACTTTGGTGGATTTAAATGCTGGTGGGAATATGAGTAACCTGAGTTCCCAAGAGTTATGCAATATTTTCAAAAAAGTTACGGCGAATTCACATTGTAAGGTGACTAGAAGCAAAACTGCTACTCTTAATGAAGTGGGTTCTAAACCTGACATGGCCTACCAAGTTGCCAAGATAAATAAGAAGTTGAAAATGTTGATGAACAACAACAAGTCTTGTAGGGATCCTTGCACTCTTTGTGGTAGATTTGGGCATACAACAGCTGGTTATAGGAACATTGAAGCAACAATGAAAGAGGAAAAGGTGAACTATGTAAACAATGGTAGACAAGGTCAGAGATTTGATCCTTTCTCAAACACCTACAATGAAGGTTGGAAGTTTCATCCAAATTTTTCATGAAAAAATCAAAGGGCTACAAAACCAATGGGACCACCTGGGTTCCAAGCACCATCGAAACAACAATATTCACCTCCTTCATCTTCTGCACAAAAATTCCCTTCCCTTTGGGAGAAAAAAGTGGATTGGTTGAAGATATGTCTGCTCAACTTATGAGCAAGATGAGTCAAAGTGCTTAAGCTAGCTCTCAAGCCATGAATAGAATGGAGCAAAACATTCAGTCTAACCAAGCTACCATAAAAAATTTAGAAGTGCAAATTAGTCAAGTGGCAAAAGAGGTAAGTGAAATAGGTAAGGGAAAGCTACCCAACAATACCTAAGTGGATCCAAAACAAGATTGTATGGCAATTCTTCTGAGAAGTGGTAAGGTGGTAGAAGGTTTGGTTCCTAAAGAAAAGGAAGACAAGATAAATGAACCCAAGGATACTGAAATTGTGAATTTGGATAAAGAAGAAGAGCCTAAAAACACCAAACCAAAAAGAGAGTCTTCACCAATTTTGTAATTTTCCTTTATGCCACCCATACTATACCCTCAAAGGGTAAAGAAAAAGCATGATGATTCCAAATTTCAGAAATTCCTTGACCTTTTCAAGAAGATCCAAATCAACATCCCTTTTGCTAAAGCACTTGCTGAGATGCCTACTTACACCAAGTTCTTGAAGGAAATCATCCCCAATGAAAAGAAGCTAGACAATTTTGCTATAGTAGCCTTAACTGAAGCGTATAGTGCAATTTTACAAAATAAACTACCCCTAAATTAAAGGATTCATGGAGTTTCACTATTACTTGTCACTTTGATGCTTCTAATGTTATTCAATGCTTATTTAACCTACGTGTAAGAATTAATCTTATTCCTTTGTCTCTTTATAACAGGTTTGGAATTGGTGAACTCAAACCAACTACAATTTCATTGTAACTTGTTGGTATATCAATTTGATACCCTATTGGTATAGTTGAGGGCTTACTGGTGAAAGTTGGTAAGCTTATAATTCTTGCTGATTTTGTTATGCTTAAGATGGATTTCGATATGTAGGTTCCTATAATTTTAGGAAGACCATTGTTAGCCACTGGTGGAGCATTGATTGATGTTCCAAATGGTAAGCTAACCTTGAAAGTTGGTGATGAGGAAGAGATGTTTAACATTTTCAAGGTTTTAAAAGGACCCTCTTTTAATGAAGTCACCTATAGGATAAATGTAATTAATTCTCTTACATTTGAATCTATTCCTAAATTAATGTATGATGATGCTTTAGAGACATGCCTAGCTTTAGGAATAGATGAGAATGAATTGGATGATGGGCTAGTGGACTATGCATATAGATTGCAAGGTAATGGTTTTAGGTATAGACCCCAAATTGAAGAATTGGGCCCTCTTAAACCTAAATTGTTACCTTCCATATTGAGCCCACTGAAACTTGAATTAAAGCAGCTTCCAATTCATTTTTGAGATATGCGTTCTTAGGAGAATCAAATACATATTCAGTTATTATTTCTTCTTCTTTGGATTCCTCACAAGAAGAGAAGTTATTAAGGGTGTTACGTGAACATAAATTGGTTATTGCATGGAATATTGTCTGACATAAAGGAAATTAGCCCTTCTATTTGTGTTCACAGGATTTTAATGGAGGAAAACCACAAACCTAGTGTGGAAAATTAGAGGAGACTCACTCCTAACATGAAGGAAGTTATGCGATCTAAGGTAATTAAATTACTTGATGCAGGAATTATTTATCCTATTTCTTATAGCTCTTGGATAAGTCCTGTGCAGGTGGTACCAAAGAAAGGTGGCATAACTGTCATCTCTAATGATAGTAATGAGTTAATTTCCACTAGGGTTGTGACAGAGTGGAGGGTTTGTATAGATTACAGGAAATTAAGTGTAGCAACTAGAAAAGATCACTTCCCTTCCCCTTTTATCAATCAAATGTTGGAAAGATTAGTAGGTCATGATTATTATTTCTATTTAGATGGTTATTCAGGGTATAACCAAATTCCCATAGCCCCATAGGATCAGGAGAAGATTACCTTTACTTGTCCCTATGATACATTTGTGTATCGTAGGATGCCCTTTAGTTTGTGCAATGCTTCTGCTACTTTCCAACACTACATAATGTCCATATTCTTCGACATGATGGAGAATATAATAGAGGTATTTATAGACGACTTTTTTGTTTATGGTTCTTCTTTTGATGCATGTTTGTTCAATCTAGAATAGGTTCCACAAAGCTGGGAAGAAACCAATCTTGTGCTAAATATGGTACAAAAAGGAATCATCTTAGGCCACAAAATGTCTAATAATGGAATAGAGGTGGATCTAGAAAAAATCAAAGTCATCAATAAATTACCACCCCCCAATTCGAATAGAGCAATAAGGAGTTTTTTTAGGCATGCAGGGTTCTATCATAGATTTATTAAAGATTTTTCCAAGATTTCTAAACCCTTATGTGCTTTGTTACAAAAGGAAGTCCCTTTTGAATTTACCAATGAATGTCTCGATGCTTTCAACAAGTTGAAAAAGAAACTTACCTCAGCCACAATAATGGCCGCACCGAATTGGAATCTCCCTTTTGAGCTGATGTGTGATGCTAGTGATTACGCACTTAGGGCTATCTTAGGAAAAAATTATGAAAAGAAATTACGTGTCATTTATTATGCTAGCAAAGTTCTTAATGATGCTCAAATTAATTATGCCACTATAAAGAAAGAATTGCTAGCAGTAGTTTTTGCATTTGATAAATGTAGATCTTATCTTGTTGGGTCCAAAGTCATTGTTTACACTGACCATTCTACTTTGAAATATCTGCTTACAAAAAAGGATGCTAAATCAAGGTTGATCATATAGATTTTACTCCTGCAGAATTTGACTTGGAAATTAGAGATAAAAAGGGATCCAAATATTTGGTGGTTGATCATTTTTTGCGACTTGAGCAAGGCGACAAGATGGGAGCTGAACCGATTAATGATGCCTTTCCTGATGAGAATCTATGGTCTATTAAGGAAAATGTTCCTTGGTTTGCGGATCATGTTAATTTTCTGATGTCTAACATTATTCCTAGTGACTATTCATACCATAAGAGATGGAAATTCTTATCTGAGGCGAGGAATTACTTTTGGGAAGACCCGTTGCTCTTTAGAAGGTGTGTTGCTGGGATAATTAGAAGATGGATACCTAATGAGGAGATACAATCATTACTGTATCATTGCCATGCGTCTCTTTATGGCGGACACCATGGTGCTAACAAACCGACGACAAAGGTTTTCCAATCCGGGTTTTATTGGCCTACTCTTTTTAAGGATGTTAAAAAAAATTTCATGACATGTGATAGGTGTCAAAGAAAAGGGAACATCAGTAGGAAGCACGAGATGCCTCAGTCAGGGATTTTAGAGGTTGAACTCTTTTATGTATGGGGTCTGGACTTTATGGGACCATTTTCAGTATCCTTTGGTAATGAATACATCTTTTTGGTGGTTGATTATGTATCCAAATGGGTGAAAACCACAGCTTTGTCAAACGACACTGGAGTTAGTGATGTCAAATTTGTCAAAAAACATATATTTTCAAGATTTGTTGTTCTAAGAGCTATAATCAGTGACAATGGGGTACACTTTCAGAATCATCAATTTAAATCTCTTTGGAAAAATATGGGTGTCATTTTAAGCTTGAAACCATCTACCACCCTCAAACCAGTGGGCAAGTTGAGGTGTCTAGCAGAGAAATCAAGCAAATTTTGGAGAAAACTGTTAATACCTCAAGAAAGGATTGGGCATTGAAGCTTGATAACGCTCTTTGGGCGTACAGGACAGCATACAAGACTCCCTTGGGCATGTCTCCATACAAATTAGTCTTTGGGAATTTTTCCATCTTCCGGTTGAAATTGAGCACAAGGCATTATGGGCAATCCGAAAGTTGAACTATGATCTCAAAGAAGCTAGATAGAGGAGACTAATGGAGTTGAATAAACTAGATGAATTTTACCTCTATGCTTTTGAGAATGCTTGAATATACAAGGAGAGAACCAAGGCTTTCCATGACAAGCATATCATTTGGCAAGAATTTAAAACTAGTCAAAATGTTTTACTATTTAACTCTTTTAAAAATTTGTTTCCAGGGAAATTGCGGTCAAGATGGTCTGGACCTTTCATAGTGACCAAAGTATACCCACATGGAGCCGTGGAGATTGGAAGGGATGAACAAAAGCCCTTTATAGTCAATGGGCAACGACTCAAGCACTATTTAGAGGGAGCGATGGCTGGATATATTTCCACCATCACATTCCAAAATTGACATCATGGTTGTCTAGTCCAGCTGAGGACATTAAATTTAGCATTTATTGGGAGGCAACTCAATGTTTCTAACTCTTTTTGTTTTTTTATTAATTTCATTTTTTTTCATATCTTCTCATTCTAGTTTACTGTGTGTTGCATAGGGTTAGTGTTTATGAGACATCCCAATGACAACTCCTATTAGCATGAGGAATAGCGTGATCACGACTGATCGATCCTAGAGGTATGACCCATGTTAAGTATGGGGGAGGTAAGTTGCAATGTCTCTTTGTTTCATTTAATATTTTTACTATTTTCATTCATACATTATAGGACTGTATTTGCATTTTAACTTTCATGCATTTAGATTCGCACTTTATTTTAATCTCACCCTCTGTTTTATTTTGTTTTGGAAACTTATAAAGATAGCTTCAGTTCTATTTTGTTCTATCTCCATAATTTTGTCATGTATTGCTTGATGGGAGATAAGAATATAGGGTGCGGAATTTGGTTTCTTAACAATGCAATCGGTTATTTCAAGGGGTTCTTTACCCTAACTCCTCATTCCGTTCTTTGCATTATTCATTTTTTTATCTTACCCACATTGAGGACAATGTTGACTCTAAGTGTGGTGGAGGATAAATTGATGGTTTTACATGCATTATTTTGCATTGAATTATCTTACAATTTCCTTTAAAAAATAACCTTTGTTTTGTGTAGTTTTTCATTAACTAGTTTTGCATATTTTCATCAGGCATGTTTGCATACTTATACATCTTTCACATTCTAATTGTCATTATAATCCAATTTAATAAGTTAATTGTATTATGGGTAAGATTGATCTTAAATAAGATGCATAATATGATTAAATTGATTGCATATCTTGTCACAATTGGATGTTATAATGTTAAATTGATTGAATGAGCATGCTATTGAATGAGTAAGCATCACCGAGTGAGCTATTTTGAGCCTAAAGGATTGCAGCCAACCATATTTTTCTTGTGAGTGATATAATTTTCTCTTCTATGTATGTTTACTTCTAGAACTTGCATTGCATCTTTTCGAGGTTACATAATAATATTATGGTATGTTCATGAAAGTGATAAAAGATACTAGGATTGAGCTTGAGTCAAATAGCTAACCCTTTTTATATATCAATCCCCTAGTGAACCCTTTGTTCCTAGTGATTGTATTTGAGTGTTTTTCTTTTTAAAACTATTCCAAAGAAACTTGAACTAAGAAAAACAAATTCAACCTTGTTCGATGGTTAGTAGAGCTATAAATGTTGTGCATTCAATATTCTTATTGATAGGTATACAAAAGAAGAAGTGTGGGTGTGTTTTCTACGGAAATTGAAGGAGCATGTTTAAAAAAATGAAAACGTGAAAAAAAAAGAAAAATTCACATCTAAATGGTGTTTTTGAAAAATTGGGCACGTTTACTTCAAATTCCAAGGTGAAAGAATGATGGAAATTGTGATAAAAGAGTTGGTGGAGTTTCCTAAGTATTATGGTTGTTAGGCAATTTCTCAGTAAATTTTGTCAATGATGATTGTAATATTTGTAGTTTCTGCTCTACTAATTATTAAATGTTTGAATTCCTACCCTTTCTTACTTAGCCTACTTTACCCCTTGGCCCCATTACAACCAAAGGAATAAAGACCTTTTTGATTCATGGATATGTCATAGATACGAGTAATGGAGAAATAGATAAGATGCAAGCTTATGGTAAGAGACATGCATTAGAAGATGATTAAGAGTCACCCTTAAACACTTGTGTGTGAAAGTGAATGCTTTATGAGAGACTTCATTCATTGCATGTGATTTTGATTAATTGAAGCAGTATGATGTCTTATTGTTGCTTAGTTTGTGATCTAATTTGCGAAGTATTATGTGTCCTTATATATATGTTTCAATTCTTACCTATAATGCTTTCAACTTATTGGATTGAGCTATGATGATGATTAGGTGTGGAATGATAGAAAGAAAATGTTTGTGGGTATCATTCATTTTAAGTAAACCCTTAGGAGACTATAACTCCTCCATTATGGACACATAGTGGTTTAAAGGCTTGTGGCATATGCTAAATGCCACCGTACACCTACGAAAGTGGAATCAATAACTTGGTCAAGGATTTAGTAATTAGTTTTCTTTTGTTTTGTATAGGGACAAGCAATAGTTTAAGTGTGGCAGAATTTGATAAGTCAAATTATTCTTATATCATTTTGGATTGAATTGGAAGTAATTTGACTTATTTATAAGTGAATTTGAAGTTCTATTCGGTTAGTTCTCACACATTTCAACTTTGTTGCTTAATAGGTACAAATGGATAGCTTTCGGGGGTGAGAGGCATAACTTTTATTGTGGATGTCGGATTAAGGTCATTCAAGGACGTTTTCAAAGAGAACTCCGAGTTCTACAACTTCTGTGAAGACTCCGAGGAGAGATTCGATCGGCTAAAGGGTCAAAAGTGCAAAATTTGTGAATGAGTGTATGTCCGTTTAACGGACATCGCTTGGCCAAATCCACTCCAGAGACCCGAAAAGGTCCGTTTAATGGACATCATGTCTGTTTAACGGACATTGCCAGCTAACTTCTCTTTCCAGACCCGAGAAGTACGTTAAACAGACATCATGTACGAACATTGATAGTGTTGGGACCCGATCCCGGAGCCCAGTCGCACGGTGCGGGACCCCGGTACCGGAAGCCCAACTATCCGGAACGGAAACACACTCGAGGACCATTGGGCCCTAAATCTCGAGAGATATAGAATTGCGGAAGCAAACCATCTCACTTACCATACATTCATGCACTTTAAAGCTATAAACGAAATCATTTAATAATGTTAAGTCAATCGTCAAAAAGGTAATTTCATTATCAAAAGGTTTCATGAATTACATGGACATATTGTCATACAATCAATGCTGAAACAAAATACATCGGGATGCTCAATAATGAGATGCTCAATGGACTATCCAAAAATAGTACTAACTTAGTACCAAAA
>JANZLH020000377.1:944526-957064 GCA_026770325.2 Erythroxylum fimbriatum
TTTCATTAAATTGGGTCATTATATTAAATTAGTCATATTTAATGTTTTGTTATTATTTACAAATTTTTTAGGAAAACATAAGGTAAAAAAATATTTTTACTTTATAAGTGGTATAATTCATGAAGAAGAAAGTGTTGCTGCATACGGAAAACTACAAAATCTGATTGAACAGAGCTTTTTTTTTTGGATAACTACACACACTCCCCCATGTCTCCACCACCCATGGATCATCACATGTCGGAGAGAGAGAGAGAGAGAGATAAGGTGGCTTAAAAGAAAGACGATAGATCAGAGCAAGCAACTGTTATGTATCGAAATGGGAAAAAGGTGGAGGGTGCAGTGATGATTGCGTGTGGGAGCAAGCAGCAGGTGAAAGTTGATCACAGTTGCCACTCTCATCCTTATCGAACGTTTGCGTTGAACATCTGCGTTGTTCAACGCGTATATAGGACGAAAAATACCAAGAATTAACCTGTGAGTTTTCATCCGTGATTGTCTTGAGAGAGAAGATGAGTTTTGCGTGTTTGTAAACAAAAGAAAAAAAATCACATAAACAAAAGAGTTGTTCATGGTATATACGGAAGATCAGAAGATGAGTTATGTTATATACGGAAGTGACGGAAATATGTGTACCTGAAAAAGCTAAAATTTGGGGCTTTTTCTAAAAAGCTCCTAATTTTAGCTTTTGAAAAAGTTGTATTTTAGCTTTTGAAAAAGCTATTTCTACTTTAAAAGTACTTTTGCAGTTTACAACCAAACACCTATTTTTCTTTAAAATAGCTTTTGCGGTAGAAAAAGTACTTTTGGAGTCTCCAAAAGTTGATCCAAACAGGTGCTAAATAAGTTTGCATAAAACCTAATTCATCTTAAGAAGAATTCTACTCAAAATAGGAAACTCTAATTCATTTTAGGAGGACTTCTAAAGGAAATAAAAACTTTAATTTATCTTAGAAAGATTTGTAGACAAAATAGGAAAGAAATCAAAGAGATCGAGTAAAGTTTGAAATAAAAAAACAAATAAAATAAAATAGGAAATTATTTAAAAATCTTATAAAGAAGGATGTTGGATAAGGCGTGATCACATGCTAGTAAATATTCCATTATGTCTAATCAAAAAGAAATCAAGAGAAGAATGTTGGATAAGGCGTGATCACGTGCTAATGAATGTCTCAATTTGTCCAAGAATTCAAATGACTCATCATTAATCTCCACTTATAAAAGAAATCAACCTCGAATTATTATCAATATATATAAGTTCCATATCATGAAAGTAAGGCGACATATTAGCAATATTGAAGGTTGGAGATGTATTACCCTTCTATAGAGCTAGTTTAACAATGCAGGCATTATCATTGACTTTTTAAAATTTTTTGATTGTAACATGCTTCTTTTTTGCAATTTATGATGACATTGAATAATTTAGTTCTTGTTCAAGAAAATAATAACTTCACCTCCAATATTAAACACTTGAGCTCTCCTATGAGTATCAACCTTTGCCTTGTATTTCTTATTAGCTCTTTTAATCTTCTTCTTCATCTCCACTTGAATCTGTTGTGCCACTTTAGCTAACTTTGTAGCACTAGGAGAAATGTTAGAAGATTAAAGAAAATTAATAAGATTATAAGGAAGATTAGGTAATTTGGAGTAAATTACAAAAAATGGTAATGGACCAATGACACTATAGACTACATTGTTGTAGGAAATTTTAGTTTGTGTAATTAAGAAGTGTCAACTTTTTAGTTTGTCATTACATATACATCTTACCCGATTATCCAAAGTCATATTCACCTACTTAGCCGGGCCATTAGTTTATAGGTTCACAGTGCTATTATACTTGAGAAAAGAATCAAATAACCCTTATAAGTTCCTCCAAAAGTGACTCAAAAACCTGGTGTCATGATTAGAAGCAATGGATTTAAGAACACTATAGACTTGCACCACTTCTCTAAAGAATAACTTAGTAATCCTTAAATCATCCACCATCTTTTTTACAAGAAAATGTGCCACTTTAGAAAATATGTCCACAATCATAAAGATAGAATTCATACCTCTTTATGTTCTTGGAAGTCCCAACACGAAATCTATAGACAAATCCTTCCATATAGAATTAGGAATTGGCAATGGGATAAACAAGCCAATATTTGAAGCATTCCCATTATAAACTTGATAAACTTAGCACCTATCCACAATAGTTACAATGTCTCTCCTCAACTTTGGCCAATATTATCTCTTTCTCGCCTTTTTAAGAATCTTTTCCCTACTAAGGTGACCAACTAAACCTCCCCAATGTAATTCTCTAATCACCTTTTCCCTGAGTGAATTTCTTAAAAGACAAAGTTAATTTCCTTTCATAAAAAACCCATCATGCATAAGTAAATCATTATGAGACTTTTTCATCAAAAACAAGTTATATATCTCCTAAAAATCTCCACCACTCTCATATAACTCCTTTAAATACTTAAGACCCTTAACCTCTATACCCAAGGTCTTCACCATTCATAAAACCCATCTATAGTCTTAAATGCAATTTTCCACTTATCCTTAAGCCTAAATTTGAAATTGATGGTAACCACTCTTGAGATCAATCTTAGAACAGATCACTTCCCCGCTCAATTCCCCACTCAATTGATCTAACATATCATCTAACCTCAGGACAGGAAACTTGTACCTAATATTAATCTTGTTAATAGCTCAACTATCCACACATCCTTTAACGACCATCTTTCTTAGGTATATGTAAAGTAAGAACTATACATAACCTCAGACTCCCTCTAATATGCCCTTTTTAATCAATGCCTTTAATTTATCACTCAAAATCTCATTCTCCTTTATACTTATACATTAATGAGGTAAGTTCGGTAAATTATCCCCAGAAACCAAACCAATTTGTTGTTGAATACCTCTCATGAGAGGCAATCCATTAAGTAGCTCAATGAGTATTGCATCCCCAAATTCTTCTAAAAATAGCTGCACATTTAAAGGAGTCTCATATTCTCTTTGTTCACTCTCTTCTTCCCTTTTCTCTATTAATAAGTTTACCTCCCTCATTTCTTTTTTCTCACTCACAAAAATTCCTCTATTACGTTCTAATTTTATGGCTTCTTTGTCCCATTAGGTTTTACCGCTCTCTTTCCACCTATGGGTACTAACCTATACTTCACACCATTCTTTATAAATCAATTAATGTTCTCCCTTCTTGATTGATATGCATCAACATCATATTTTCATGGTTTACCTAATAAAAATATCAACAACATCATAATAATGTTCATCAGAGTATTTACCAATAGAGATTGACACCTTACAACTTTTTGTGACACAGATATCATCAATGGTTATAATCCATGCAATGATATAGGATTTGGGGTGAGGCTTAGTTGTTAATTTTAGCTTTTTAACCACCAATTTACTAATGATATCCTCTTGGCTACTTTTATCAATGATTAGCTCACAAATATTTCTTTTTACCATGCTTCTAGTGAAACAATTGGTGTCATTGCCAATCTTCCCCATTTAGCCTACAATCCTCTTCCTTAAAGTCTCCTGCTTCCTACTCTGTTGTGTTGACAAACTTTTGCTTTGGACATTCATTGAAATGATGGCTTGGTTACCCACTTTTAGAGCACTTTAAAGAAGCTAGTTTACCATATGGGTTAGTGAATTTAGTAGTTGGAGTAGGTTGTTTGATGGAATTTTCACTATGGTTATTTCCTTTTGCCCTATTAACACATATGGGAGTAGCGTTAATAACTTATTTTCCTTTTTTACTTATCACTCTCTCAATATTCCCCCTTCTCCTATATCCTTTGACCTCTCATTGATTAACATCTCAACCCTCATATCTAAATTCCTCATATTATAAACATTAAAAGCCATTTGAATCCCAATTTGGTCTCGAATTGGTGGGTTTAAACCCTTTAAATACCAAGGATCTTCTTTTGGTTCACTTTTTGTTAAATTATTTTGGGATGCCAATCTAAAAAATGTAGCAGTATACTCATGAATAATCTTACTCTCTTGAATGCAATTTTGACAAGCATCGAAAAAATACTACTCATAATCTAGATGCAAAAGTCGTCTCCTTAATAATTGCTTCAAATTTTACAAAGTAGAAATTGAAGTTGCCCCCAGTCTTTGCTTATTGTCCTTCAATTGATTCCACCAGACAATGGCTTTACTTAACTTGATATGCAACTAACTTTGCTTTCCTCTCATTTGGAATTTAGTATAATCAAAGAATCCTTCTACTTCTCTTGACTAATCTAAAAGGCTTTTATATCAAAGTCACCACTAAAGGATGAAATATCTACCTTTAGTCTATACTCATGATCACCCTTACCTTCTTTATGATAATCTCCTATTAGGACAGTTTCCTTATCACTGTTGGAATCATCAGCTTTCATAAAAAAAGTGCTAGAATTTGAGGTCTTGCATGGGTAATTTTCCTCTCATTTATTTCCTCAAATCTTTAATTATCATCACTTTGCATTAATGTCTATAGTTATCATGTGATTGTAGCCAATTTCTATTAAATATTGCAAATAGTTGTCCTATGTTCTTTGATTCTTCTCCAAACATTGCGTAATCCTTGAACGCCTTATTAGGATTAATTGACTTTGTTAGAGTTAACCAGCTTTGTGAGATTCAAGGCTCTGATACCAGTTGATGTAGCAGATGAGATAAATAAACACAATTTTAATCCAAGAATCATAAGATAAAAGTTCTCAAAGAGATTAAATTTTATTAATAGAGAGTTATGTTAATCTCTCTCAAAAGTTGTTTAAATAGGTTCACATAAACTCGAATTCATCTTTAAAGGAATTTTAAACAAAATATGAAACTCTAATTCATTTAAGGAAGAATTCTAAAAGAAATAAGAAACTGTAATTTATCTCAAGAAGAATTCTAGACAAAATAGGAAAGGTTGCATAAAGTTTAAAATAAGAAACAAATAAAATAGGAAATTATTCAAAAATCTTACAAAGAAGGATGTTGCCTAAGGTGTAAGCATACGCTAGTCAGTATTCCATTTTGCCTAATCAAAAAGAAATTTAGAGAAAAATGTTGTATAAGAAATGATCATATGTTAGTCAATGTACCCTTCTACCCAAAAAGAAAGAAATATAGAGAGTAATCTTAGATAAGGTGAGATCACGTGTTAGTGAATGTCTTAATTTGTCCAAGAATTCAAATGCCTCATCAAGAAGCTTTTGCTTCAAGGTTTTGTTCTTGTCTTTGGAGTGCTTTAGACACTATGCCAAGGCTTTAAAAAGGAAGGGGAGACGTCTAAGCTTATTGCCAAACTTTGGAGGAAGAACTTAAAGAAGAAAGCATGCTTCCTTTGTTTTGAGCTTGCTCTTTGTATAGACTCCTTATGTCCTTTTTTGTCTTTGCAAATCTTCCTATTGATTTCTTTGCAGAAGTCATATGTAGCTCTCCTAGATGCAGGCTTTACGTCTTGTTAAATAATTCTAATGATTCTAATTTTTTTAACAATTGGGCCCTCATTTTGGGTTGATATAAATAGTATTCATATTACATTGCTTTGGACTCCTATTTTATAATATTTTGGGCTCACATTACAATAAATTGATCAAGTTAATTTCTTATTCTTGTGATTTGTTGTCTTTATTGTTTTCTGAAGTTGTTGTGAATGATTTTGGTTTTAGCAATTGCTTCATTATCTCAAAATATTTGTCTTTGGTTTTTGCAATTGCTAATAGTGTTTGAGCTTTTAATTTTTGTTTCAAAAATAAAGTAAGTTCACTTTGCTTTAACGATTGAGAGTTTTAGGCTAGCCATTCCTCTATAGCCACTTGATGGGATTTGTTTCTTTGCAAAAACTTATCCCACCATTTCACTTTAAATCTTCTCACTAATATCGGGATGTCCAATTATGGGTCTTGTTTGTACTCTCACTTCCACATTGACACCTAAGGGATGAAAAATTTAGAGACAAACAAGAGGCTTGGTGAGAAAATGTCTTCATAGTATTTAGCTTGTTATTTTGCTTTAAAAGTAAAATATCCTTCATATACCTTCGGCAGGAATATCTGCAGGATGCACCTATACCATTTCCACTAATTAAGAACTAGAATATGAAATAGTACTTTGCTCTAGTGTTGAAGAAAAACAACTAAATGAGTTTCAATTCTTTTGGGTTTCTTTATCTCAACACCCCACTCTATTGTGTGAATCACTTTGTTTATTTTACAAGTGGAGTAGACAGAGACTGTTTTGTAAAGCTCATCGTAATGGTGTTTAATTTTCACACAATATGTTTCTTCAAGGATGTGTATACAATATTCTTGGGCTTTTGACAAATCTTAAGGCTTATAGAGCTATCCTATTAGAAAAACATATTATCACATTGAAAGGGTTTGGGACATAAAATCCATTTCAATTGTAAAAATATTTTAAAATTTTTATTTTTAAAAAATTTGTTTTGAAAAGATTTTTATTTTGAAATTTGCAAATCTTTTAAAGAAATTATTAATACAATTTCTTTGGGTTTTGATTCATATTATATTTTCTGTAACCATTTTTGAAAGAATTTTCTTTTATGGGCACTCGTCAATTGAATCTCTTAGAGTTATAGTCAACTTTGAAGTTGTTAAAAGGTGTTATAACCACTCAAAAATGTCCTTCATATTAGATGAGGTCTCACTTTGGTTTTTGGTAAAAAGGGAATTGTTTTTCTTCCTCTAGAATCTCTTTCTAGGTTTTTACTGATTGCTGTATTGTGCGATTTGAGGGGAAAAAGTTTGTAGTAGATGGGCACATATGGCTTATTGTGCTTTAGTAGAGGCTTCGGAAGTGGTTTTTTCTCTTAAAATCATGATATGGATTATAAAAATTCTTTGGTTAAGAAATCAAAAATGGAGTTTGCTTCACCTTTAATAAATTCAACTTCAAAATCAAAGACACTTAAAATTGCTTGCCATCTAGTGAAAATTTTCTTCAACATATTAATATGACCTCCAAAGTTCGTAATCGACAACTGAATCTGAATACAATATTTATTCTAAGTGATTATTCAGAATAAAAAAAGTTAATGTTTATATCGACACTGGCACTACTATTTGCATAGCCTCTAAAACATTATTAAACAACTGAAAAAAAATTAAACAGACCCTTACAAATAAAAATAGCAAATGGAAGCATTAAATCTATTTGAAAGGTCAGTTATTACAATAATATTATTATTAAAAATTATACTTTTATAATACCATCAATATATCAACAAGAATCGGGATTAACATTGATTTTAGGAAACAATTTTCTTAAATTATACAATCCCTTTTGTCAATATTTACATTACATAACTTTAAAAACACCAATAATAAATTTTTTAAATAAAAAATCTATTATTCTTAAAATTCCTATATACCATACAACTTATTATAAAACTTTAGAATTTGTAACCGAAAAATTAAATCAATTACAATTTTATCTTCTTAATAATTTAACTTTACAGAATGAGATAGAAACCTTAATAGAAAAAGTATGTAGTGAAAATCCACTTGATCCTATAAAAAATATTAATAACCAATTAATTGAAATAAGATTAAAAGATCCTACAAAGGAAATTAATATTAAAAATAACATACCATGTACACAACAAGATGTACAAGAATTTATTACTAATTTATTACTAAATGTTCTGAATTATTACAAAATCAATTAATCTCACCTAGCACAAGTAAACATTCAGCCCCAACCCTTTATGTAAATAACCATTCTGAACAAAAACGTGGTAAAAGAAGAATGATAATTAACTATAAAGAATTAAATAAAGCTACTATAAGAGATGCATACAAATTACCTCGAAAAGATTATATTATCTAAATGCAAAATCAAGATATTGGCAATTAAGATTACATGAAAATACAAAACCATTAACAACCTTTACTTGTCCACACAAAAACATTACCAATGGAATGTATTACCTTTGGATTAAAACACACTGCTAGAATTTATCAAAGATTTATGGATAATAACTTAGAAGGATTAGAAGAATTTTCATTAGCCTATATAGATGATATTATTATTTTCTCCAATAAAAATAAAGAAGATCATTTACAAAAAGTAAAACAAGTCTTATCTAGATGTCAGCATAAAGGATTAATTCTAAGCAAAAAGAAAATTAAATTAGCATAATAAAATATCGAATGTTTAGGTATAGATTAATGCTAAGCAAAAAGAAACTTAAATAAGCACTAAAAATATCGAATATTTAGGTATAGAATTTTATAATGGATTTCTTAAATTAAAACCTAACATTCTTGAAAAATTACATAATTTTCCTTACACATTTAAAAATATAACTGAGGTTCAAAATTTTTTAGGATTATTAAATTATATATCTGATCAAGGATTTCTTAAAGATTTATCTAAAGCAAGAAAACAATTACAAATTAAGTGTGTGTTTGGTTCAGCTTTTGGAAGCTCCAAAAGTACTTTTTTTCACCGCAAAAGCTATTTTTAGGAAAAAATGGGTGTTTGGCTGCAAACTTCAAAAGCACTTTTCAAGTAGAAATAAAATTTGGAGCTTTTCAGAAAAGCCCAAATAAGAGCTTTTTCGAGAAGCTGATTTGAATTGAGTTTCCGTCACTTACGTTAATAAACAAATAGTGTCTGTTCCAAACTTGGGTGCCGACTCTGTATTGTTTCTTCTACTAACCTATCTTCTCATCTTCTCAGTTGGTTCTCTTCTATGTATTTTTCGTTGTCCTAAAATTTAATGTTTCAAGCGCTAGCGCAACGCAGACGGACATTCGTCTGCATCAACAACGCAGACGTTTGTCTGCGTTGTTTGTAAATTGAGAATGAGCTTTGAAATCTAATCCCTGGAAATCGATACTCGAACATACGGTTAATATTTTGACAAGGTTTTGATGCCTAATGTTCTTCAGAGCTTCACAGTCAGGCGTGAAACTACATGCTATTATGTAATGTCAAATTGCAAAATAATGCTATTATTTAACTTTTTAACATGTTTTTGTATTTATTATTCATATTAATTTTATTTCCAAAATGAAAATGAGACATCTCTTTAAATTATTTCCTATAAGATGGTACTTTGCATATTGGTATACTTTAAAAATTATTTAGCATAAATAATTTTATTGTAAAATAAAATTTAGTTAAAATTAATAAAAGTGCTTTTTTATTTTTATGTTGCCAAACAGTCTACTGTATGAAGATCTTTTTAAAAAGCTGTTTTTTAATTGATAGCCAAACAGTCAACTGGCTTTTAAAAAAAAGCTCTTTTCAGAAAAGCTCTACTGACAAAAACTCTACTGATAAAAGCTCAACCAAACGGGCCCTGAGACTTCATATATTCGAGTTTTCTACATTTAAAGAAAATAATATTATTTAATTCACATTTTGAATTTATCTTAGTACCTTTGTAGTCCTTTCTTTTTAGAGATTCTTCTTCAATAATTTCTTAAATTTTCTAGTGATCAAAACAATATCTTCTTCATCATTTTCACTAGATAATACTTATTACTCTTCGCTTGATTCTTCTTTTGAGACTTTGAACGTTAAATTATTTTTTTTAGGAGCATCTTTTTTTTTCTTTTATCTCTTGGAGTCTCATTTCGTGTATGAGGAGAGATCAAAGAATTCATCCAATGGTAGTGTTGTTAGATTCTTATATAACTATCACTTTAGCTTCTCACATCTTTGGAAGCGACCTAAGTTATTTTCTTACCATTTTACCAATAGTATAGGTCTTTCCAAGAGAGCATTAATAATATCAATAAATCTAGTATATAAGTTAGATGTGCTTTCATAATGTGCTTTCATAATACTTCATTTGAAACAATTCATATTGATGTATTAGCATGCTTACTTTGCTCTCCTTTACTTGATTAGATTTCTCTAGTGAAACTTTTAAAGTATGCCAAATGATGTGACTTGTTTCTCACAGAGAGACCCTATTTAATTCATTTCTTTATAATGTACGAAAAAAGATGTGTATGACCTACTATTTAAGAAAACTAATCTCTTATATTGAGATTCCAATTATCTTTAATTTGGGCACCTTTTGTTATCTAAAACTTTCGTTGAAATAAATGAACCATTTGAAATATTTCCTACAGGTGTACACTTTTGACCATTAAGAAGAATCTCGTCTTAGTTTTTCTAATAAATGTAATCATTTTCATCAAAGGAAGATGGTCTACTAATGCTTTATCCCTCTTGGTTGAATAATGATGATGATGCTTCTAAATATGTCATTATGTTCTTTACTATAAAATTTCACTAAAAATACTAGCCTAGTAGATATTCTTTGATATCACTTGTTAGTCCCTAATGACACCCAAGAGGAGGGGTGAATTAGGTGTTTATAAAATTCAAGGATTTTACTGCCCAATAAACTAAATATAACAATGAATGAATGGATTGCTTAACATAAACTAATTAAACAATTGAATAATAGTTTAAACAATATATAGAAGAGAAATACAAACCAATTTATCATGGTTTGGCAAAAAACTTTTGTCTATGTTCACTCCCAAGACATTTATTGAACCTCCACTATTATTCTTCACCTTATTCTTCTTTTAAGGTGAAGAATAACCTTTGTACAATCTTTCTCGATAAAAAGGAATCCTTCTTATAATCTTTTGCCAAGATGAAGAGGAACCTTAATCTTATTTGGAATACCCTCAAATACAATATCCAATGCCACAACAAAGGATTATAACTCAAAACTATCTCACTTATCCATTTGATAACTTCAAAAGGGCTCTTTTATACAATATGAAACAATGATGCTCAGGAGATTGAAAATCACTTTAATGTGTGTAAAATACACCTAAAAGTTTATTTGATGTTAAAACCAATTAATAGTGTTTTAGGTCCCTTTTTAATGAAGTGAGAGGCCGGGGTCAGGGAAAAGAGTCGAGTCTTGACAACCGGGAGAAGGAAAATGAAATCAGGATTTGGCCGAAAAAGAAGCAATGCTATAGATACCATGATCGATCATTATCGATAAAGAAACATCTTTCTAGATCACTTCGAGTGAGCGGGGCCTTCAAGCATCCGAAATACGCCAGGGTTGTAAATGACATAGCGTTCCTGATAGAAAATGACGACTCCTATCATCTACTTAAAAGGACCTCCCTATAATGCGCCTCTCCTTGAATTTTTCGGCCATGTAATATTTTTTGAATACAAAGAACCAAATTCATTTCGACCCCGTTGTAATTCTTAATCATTTCGTGGCACCGGGCGTGGCTGAACCATCCACGATGGGGGGAGTGAATGCACATGGAAGAACTTTAGATAAGAGAATACGTTCTCGAATCGCTTTTTTTGTAGAAAGCTTGACCAACGAGAAAAAATGTTTGGCCGACGTTAGAGCCAAGAAATAATCGTTACAACATTATATGCAGTGCACTAGTCGACCAATATAGCATACTAGTCCAGCAGTATCCATAAAAAAGTTTAGATTTGTTAGCTGTTAGAATATTGTTTGACCAATACATCAACCATTGTTACAATAAACTCGTTGTATATCAAATTTAATAACTTTAACCTATATTTGTTGATTATTAACATATATAGTTGATCAACAACCCAAAAAATGATTTTAATATCTTTAAATACTCAAACTCAATTTGATTAACACAATTATGAATGAAACACTTCCCAAAATATTTAAAGCAAAAGCTTTAATGCCTCTTGATAATATAAAGATTTATGCAATAAAGTGAAATGAAATGTTTATGCATGGCCAATGCAACTTTTTAGAGTATCAAATTAACAAAGTGAGATTACAATTAATATTACAAACTAAAGAATGACCTTGATAAGCTTTAATCTTCTTTTGTTCTTAGTTTAATTTTTATTTTGACAATCAGAAAGTTCAACTTCTGTCTATCAACTTAACAAGCTATCTTCTTGAATTTATGACTCCATTTTTCTATTATATTACTTTTCATCAAGATGATAAACTTATTAGTAGTAACTATATTTTGTTATTATCAAAACACCAATAGAAACCTTCCTTGGATCAACATTATTATATACATGAAATATAACACTTTAAAAGAAATTGGGTAGAAAATAAGTTACAATATAGCATATGAGAAAAGGAGATTCCATTGACTCTGTTTGTTTAAGTACTTGTATAGAAAAATTAGAGAGTGAGAGATAAAAAAAGAATAGGAGTGAAGTAGCGATATAGCCAATTAAAAAATATGAATATGAAAACATCATTTATAATAATAAAAGTACAAGAACATGAATGCAAAATGGATTACGTCAAACTAAGCAATTAGAGCAAAAGCGACACAAAAGAGAGATAGAAAGACCTAAAGTCTCAAAGAGAAGGCGATGATGTGGTGTGGATATAGTTTGACAATGTCAATGGCTATGGTGGTTGTGATGCAGTGGTGTAAAGAGATACAATTCACCCTATTTGCTAAGTTTATGATTATGGACAGTGACGGAGCCAGAAATTTAAAATAGGAGAGTTCAAGAATTAATTTTTTTAAATTTTGAGGGGCCCAGTACACCACTA
>JANZLH020000377.1:997588-1024195 GCA_026770325.2 Erythroxylum fimbriatum
TCAACTCTCTCTCTCTCTTAATTGTGATTTTCAATATTACTGTGTTACACAAGTTTTAGAAAATCTTTTACAAACGTAATTAACAGTAGTTCTTTTTTGAAACGAACAAATTTCTGTTAACGAAAAGAAGTTTTCAAAATGGGGTTAACGAAAAAGTTTACCACAATTCAACTCCCCCTTCTTGTACAACTATACATCATTATTGAGTATTGTATTAACGCGTGATTCACTTCAATAATATTATTTATGTATTTGTGAATTTTCTCATTATAATAGTTACATAATTAATCTTTAGACTTGAGATTATTAAAGTATTTCATGTGAAAATTACTCTATTCTAATGCTACTTGCAACCTATCTTTTTTATGGTAGCTCAATCGGTAGTACTTGAATATAGTATGAATCATTTAGAGATAATTGAGTAAGTCAATAAAGAATTCGTCGTTATAAAATAATTAGAGGGAATATTCCATTATTCTTAATTATTAGTGATTTAAAAAGATCTCTAGCTAGAGTAAATTGACATTTGAAAAGATCATTTATAAATATTAATTATAAATCAATTGCTAATCAACAAAAACGAATATGCTTAGATTTAAAAGAATAAACATCAATTACGTACTCTATATCTAATTGGAAGATTAGATGACAAAAGAAATAAATTATACATCATAACCATGTATCGATAGGTTGAGTCAAAACACATTGATATTCTTAATATTTAAGTGGCTATAACATGTTTCTAGATTTGAATATTGATCTATGATTATAAATTATTTACTCGGAGAATTAAAGATAAATTATTTTTTTAATTTATCTAATTCTATTAATTATGATTAGAAAGTTTAATTTTATTAAAAAAGAGACCCTCGTATCCTTTTTTTTAAATAAATAGGAAAAAATATAAGGGAGTTAGCACTTGTGTCTTTTTTTCTCTTAGGTGTTGAGTTCCTTTTTTTTCCCCTGTTTTCTAAATGTTGTTAGAAGCTAGAGATATAGACAATTTTTGGTTGATATATTTTTTTGTGTAGGAATCTGAACTCGACATATCAATTTTTTATTTATGGTTCATTTTTTAAAATCATTCTATTTAAAAAAATCCAACCAAAATTGTAACATTAATCTTTTGATGCGCATGTAATTTGACCATGATTAGTTTTCTCATAGATCCCATATAATTTAAAAATTTTAGTATATTTTATAAACATATTTATTCCATATAAAGAATTTATCAAATAACAAGTATTATCATGTTTATCGCGAAATTAACATAAAAATTTTAAAAAATGTTTTAGAGGCTACACATAACCTACATTTTTATATTTTAATGTGTTTTTAAATGATAGTTATAATTTAAAATGTTATTGTCACCCGTTATATTCTCATAATAAGATATACATATAGCTTTATGAACATAGTTTTATAAAATGAAAATTATAAAATACATTTAATATAAAATTATAAATATATTTGAATTTACTAAAGTTGAATTGGTTTCAATTACCTTAATCTCATATAACACTAATCATAATGCCTTAAAAATATAGAAATTATCATTTATCAGTTAACTATAATTATGACGAATATTTAACTAAATCTATTTGAGTATTTCTTCAAAGAAATATTAGAGCAAATTGTCTTGCATTGAAGGTTTGCCCAATCGGTCAGATTGCAGAAGTTGTCTAATCGTCCATCAGTCTTCTTTGTTTTTTGTTTTTGTATAGATATTTAACATCTGGAGTACGGAAGAACATTTATATTTATGAATCTTCAAGATAGTTTTCGCTACATTAAAATAGTACTTTGTGATACTTGTTCTTCAATATAATTCTCCTTCGTCCCTGATTGACTTTACTTTTGTAAGACAAGAATATAAGATATTTTGATTAAGGGATCACTCTTTGAATAGATTTAGATGTTGCAGAGTTTGAAATTCTCTTTTCATATACAGCATAAGAAACAACATTAACGCAGATGAGATGTTGCAGAGTTTGAAAATTCTGCAAGCACATGGCTAGAAGTAGATGTGCATTATTTAATGATGTAAATTAAAAACAGCTTAACTTCACAATCATTTGCTACACGCAGTGCCGGCCCTGGTCAAGGGCCAGCAGGGCACCAGGGCTCATGATAAAAAGGGGGCCCTTAATCTCATTTTTTGGTTTTTGATTCCAGCAATATATATCTAATTTATTAAAAATTAATTTAACATCCGTGATGTTTCGAAAAGTAAACATTAGGCAACTTCTAAAATTGCAGGTAGTAAGTATTTCAAGATTGTAAGTTTCAAGATTACAGGTTGCGTAGGCTGCTGGTAAAGGTAGTAATAAATAATTTTAATGTCGGTGATTTTTGACCTTATAAGTTAACGTTAAGCCAGTTTATTTAATATTATAAGTTAAGTTAATGTTATAAATTAACGTTATAAGTTAACATCTTATGTTATAAAAAGACTTGAAATATTTAAGTATATTTTTACCTTCTAATTTCTTTATTTTCATCAATATATGTATATTCTAACTCAAAAATTAGCAACAAAAAATTTTACGATTCTATCTTCTGAGTTCTAAGTATAATTTAAAGGTAAAGTTTCTGATTTTTTAAATATATTTTTCTCTTTGTTTTTTATTTTTAATATTAGATATTAAATTTTGCTATTTATTTTTTTCCTCTATCACAGATATAATACTATTTATATATCTTTGTGATATATTAGTTTTTATTATGTTGTCTAACAAATGTTGGATAATATTGATCTTGATAATATTAGTAATGATTTTGCATCTAGAAATATACGGAGAAATTGTTTTTCATAAATTATGATCCTCTGTATATTTGTTAGTGTATTTGTTAGTATTATGATAATTTAATATTTAGTTGATTATGTAAACTTATAAATTGAGTCATTTATGTTTCATAAAAATATGTAAAATTAAATATATTGTCGATTTATTTGGACCCTTTTTTATTTCGCTCAGGACCTATAAAACAATAGGAACGGCCCTGCGTGGACCTTCCTATCATGAAGCCAAATTGGTTCTTCAAGATAGGAGTATCATTTCTTACTCTCTTCTTAATCACTTTCTGTCTTTTTGCAGTTATAACAGCATTATAGTACTTAGTGTTTCTGTATCCCCGGGCTAGCCACTGGCATCTTGACTATTGGTGATAATAAAGTTCTTCTTGACAAAGGACTTGTTTAAGTTCATTACGTAAATATTCCTCCAGCTCTCAAAGAGAATCTGATTGTTCTTCTTCCAGTGTTTTTTGAATGCCCTCAATTCATGCCATGAGTCTCTTTTTGCGATGAAAATTATTGCCAAAAATAATAGAATTCCAATTCTGTATTTTTTCGAAAGAATCCTGACCACACCACAAAAATCAGTCATAATAGGATTCCAATTTTCTTCGACAATCTAGGCAAAGCGTTCATGTGTCAACCAAGCTAACTGAAATCTGAATGGCCAAGGAGTAGGAGGTAGTTGAGTGCATTGTTTTAACGTCACAGGTAGCGGATGATGATTTGACTTGAGAAATGGAAGATGAGTAACTTTAGTATCATGGAATGAAGATTTCCAAGAATTAGAGCAGAAAACTCGATCCAGTCTAGCGAAAATCTGTCCTTTCCTCCATGTGAACTTTGACCCGGAAAATCCAAGATCAAGAAGTTGGCAACATTGTACACAGTCCCGAAACTGTGTATTAACTACTGGTTGGATTCTAGAACCTCCACGTTTGTCATTGATCTCTAACTTTGCATTGAAGTTCCCACTCAAAATCTACGGTTTAGAGATAACATTAGCAATTTTACGAAGAAACTTCCATAAAAATTATTGTAAATAATAAGTAGGGCTAGCATAAATGGCGGTGAATTCGAAAGAAGTTTGCTCCCATTTAATATTAACATGAACAAATTGGCGGTGAGCTATCCGTATTCGAATACGCTCCGAGGCTATGAGGGGTGAACTCAACCCTCTTAGTCACGACGGCAACACCGCTAAAAAAGTTCGTATACGTGAGATTGCAGAGGGTGATATTAACATGGTGCAAAGAGAATTTGGCATGGGAATAGAATTGTCCAATTCCTTTGAAGGCGACTAGATAAACAATGAGAGAAGGCCGTTGTTGTCAAGCTGCTAGGACGTCGAGTGGGTTTTAATATGCTTAAAAACTGACTGAACACAATGTGGAACTTGACTAGTCCCATAAAGATTGTCGATATTGATAATGACTTCTTGATCAACTTTGTGAAAGAAGATGACTATATGAATGATCTCACAAAGGGTCCTTGGGTGATATTAGGACATGTTCTTTCAGTCCAACCATGGAACCCAAACTTTCGTCCCTCTTCTAGCAAAATCTCTCATGTTATAGCTTGGTTCGTTTTCCAAAATTATCGGTAGCCCGTTATCATCCCTCTATCCTGAAAGCCCTTAAAAATTTGGTTGTACTTACAGTGAAGATAGATGGTAATACTTAACAATCTCAGCGTGGAAAGTTTGCGAGGGTGGCGATTGATATTGATATCAGCACCCCTCTTCATTCCATAGTTGAACTTGATGGCCAAATCATCAAAGTAGCATATGAAGGTTTGCCACATATTTGTTTCTCTCGTGGTCTTGTTGGCCATGGTGCTATGGATTGTCCTACAAGGCCTAAAGCTCCTCCAAAAACAGGGGGCATCAACGAGGATAATGAGATGGATATCCCAATGGCAACAAAAACTGAAACGTCAACAGTTGAAAATCAGAAGGAGGTCTATAGACCTTGGATACAAGTTCAAAGAGGTACTAGACGCCCGTCAATCAAAGAAACGTTACAAGGACGTGATAGGAGGGGCATTACCAATCAAGAGGATTCGCGGGGCTCGAGTTATAAGATTTTGACAGAAAATGAATTACTTGAATCCTTAAATGAACATCATTTTCCTGCTGAGGAGATGCAAAGTGTGTTGAAGATTAATTCAAAGTTATGTGCAACGGTTACATGTATTAAGTTATGTGCAACGGTTACATATATGTAATTAGTATTTTAAATTCTAGGCCGTTACACTTACAATAAATTCAGGCAGTTTGTGTTATCCTTGTAACCTATAAATACAGGGATTATTGGAGTGATTGATATAGAGATATAATGAACATTATAGATGTGTGTTTCTCAACTCTGTTTTGTGTATGCTGTTATTGCGTTAGTTTAGATTAGTATTTTCCTTTAAAATTTCAACAAAGTGGAGTGTTTACAACTAAATAAGATTTGAGTCAACTACAAATGGAAATTAGAAAGCAAGGGGCGGGTAGGGGCCTAGAATGAAAGGGTCGTCATCTAGTGGGATTGTTGGGAATACAATCCAGGCTCCATTCTATAAAGAGCACTCTAATACACCGAAGCCCCCCCAATGACCCACTATAGTCATACTAAGAACCTTTCTGATCCAAGGAAGGTGCCAGATGCGGCCCAGAGCAATGCAACTAACCACGTGGTTATCTCTATTCACTCACATAAAGATTTGGTGATACAAGACAGCTCTTTTGCTTTACCTATGAATGAGGACATAGTTTGCGGTGTAATGGAGAAGGACATGAATGAAAAATTTATGAATACTACAACGACATCGTTGATTAACAAACATATTCTGCCTCTATCTAGGCCACCTGATTCTGGGCAGGTTTCGTTTTCGACAAGTGAAGACTCATTTGTACCGGATTCTCATATGGATGAGCTGCCACAGAATCCCATGACTAACACATGTGGTGTTCAGGTTGATGACTTGGTAAACACTCATGCCTAAGAGTGTTTACTTCTCCTCTTAGTCTCTATTATTTATGTCGATCTTCGTATGGAATTGTCAGGGGGTTGAAGGTAAAACCTTCAAGCCAATTCTAAAGAACTACGTTCAGATTTATAATCTTCTTCTTCTTGTTTTGGTTGAGCTAAGAATTAGTGGTGTAGTCATGCGCTGAAGGTTATTAGAAATTTGAGTTTTTTTTTTTTTTCGTTCTTTCGGAGTGGAAGCTGATGGATTCTTTAGAGGAATTTTCAATATAACCTGGAGCCCAAAAAAACCCACCACATTGTTGGTCTACGTAAATCGCGTAACATTTTTGCTCGGTCCGAATTGCTGAAAGTGAAACCAAAGTTTCGGGAGACGTTAGATATGGTTGAACATGACGATTGCATACGTAAACTCTTGCTCTAAATGCAAATGTCTTCAACCCCACGAGTTGGAACCTTGTTCTAGTCCGTTCAATGGCAGACTACGTTGTAACACATCACTTCTGTTAAATAATGACACATAGCACCAAAACTTGGAAAATAAACTAATCCCAATAATGGATAGATCCGTCCGCGACCAAAACGAGTGGTCAAATATTTGTAGATGTAACCCGCAAGTGTTGTGGGGGTGTGGTTGGGCCTCCTCCTTCCTTAACTAAGGTCTCGGTTTCAAATTTTGGGAATGAAGTCGCACTTATAAAGGAGAGCTTTGCCGCTTATATGGTTCTACCCGGCTTGAATTCAGATTAGACGATTGCCCGTGTGGCGTCGGATACCGGATAGTTTAACCCAAAAAAAAAATTATTTGCAGATGTAAGCACACACGTCGTCCGACGGCTATTATCAAACAGAACTATTTGAATTTGTTCCTGTTCTCTTCTTCAACAACCTCACCGCTTGGTTGATTTGCATACTTTTTCTTGTCGTATTCAGATCCTCTCTCCATATAAATGAAAAGTAGCAGTCTGGTCGTCCGAAAGAAAAGTAGCAGTCTTTTTTATCTGCAACTAAAGTCAAGGTTTTGAGTCTTTTTGACAATGGAGGCTCATTCTTCTAGCTCTATCTATTTCTCATCGTCTTCCTCTTCATTGCACTTAACAGAATACCCACAAGAGACAGCAAAGTCTTTCATGTCCGCACTGCATTCGATCCGTAAACCACAGGTTAAACCCTGGAAGAAACCGATCGCTCCATTGCCGCCAACACCACCTAGAGTGTACCAGGTGGACCCTGTCAACTTCCGGGAACTTGTCCAGAAACTCACAGGACCACAGGTGTCCCAGCGGCTCCACAACGTAGCTCCACCGCCACTCGATATCGCCGGCACAGTTGCATTGTCCGACAGAGTCACTCGGGCTGAGCCACTTCAGCTCGTCAAGACCTCGATGGCAAAATCATCACCGTTCGTTGCATTGAATCAGGACTTGGTCCTGTCTGAAAATGTAGTCGATTACAAGGCATTGGATAGCGGAATTGGGTCGAGTTCATTCGAGTTGAAGCCGTCACCGTCCTCTCGTGATTGGTGTTCTTTTACTTTGCTCAGTCCTGGAACTCTTTCCAGTTTGGAGCAAAGCACAACTCTTTAGTTTATGCTTATCCGCACTTTTTTTTAAATTTCTTTTCTCCAAATATGGCCTGGTTTTGTATCGTAGAACACTACAGTTAAGCATCAACTGATCTCTGGTTAAGCCGTAAACAGTCATAGGATTAAAATCTAATACTAATAAATCCCAAGGTCACCCTGTTCGTTTCGAGTTTGTTAGAATAAATATGAATGACTTTGCTCATTGTTTCTATGTTTGATATAAAATATACGCTTGTTAGTAACAAGTAATGATTCGAGGGACAAACTAAAATATTAAAAGAAAACAAAGGTCGTTACTTTCAGCTTGACCATGCAATTAGAAGCCTAAGAGTACTGTAAAGCATATAAGCAAAAGCTACCGAAACTGGAAAAGAGTCCAAATTTAAGATGAACTTTTACTGGCGAACAAGATCTTATACATTATACACATGGAGAGTGGCATGTCTTATATTTCAACGAAGCGTTCTGCATCACGATTAACACTGTACCGAGGCAGGCATAAAAAGAGCCAGGAATAGAGTAATACAAAATCGTGTTAGCATCACAGTTCAGACGCTAAGGTACCCTTTTACAACATGAAAATCATCGGCCATTCGCATTGATAAAGAACTCATTGATCCCAGTAGTTCCTTAGTTGAGACATATGTAGGAGAAGCTCATCTCTGCCCAAGCCAGTAATACTGCTAGTCATTATCCACGGGGGATACACTCGATAGTGTTGTCCGACTAACTCCTGAAAGTTCCTGATATTCTCGTCCGGCCTTTTCCCTTTTCCTCCCTTCATTTTGTCACATTTCGTAAACACAAAAGTCATTGGTATCTGAAAAATAAGGTGGAAAATGCGGAATCAAGACTAGCACCAAAGGCGTTTAAATCATCCGAGGAAAAAGTCCAAAAAGAGAGTAATATACATTGTTGCGTCCAAGCCAATTTGCACAATCTAGGTCAATCTTTTGGGGAGGAACACTAGCATCAATAAGAAGTAGGACAGCAACCAAGGTTTCTCTGTTTAAAAAGTAACCTTTTGTAAATGAGGACCAATCCATTCGAGCAGAATCTGAGGCCTTAGCAAAACTGTACACAGAGCCATTTAGAATTATCACATGGAATATGGTCTATCCTTCTAACTTGAAAAATATGTGGTTAACAAACTCAAATCAGATACTTCCACGGCATCAATCATTCCATAAATTAATCGGAGTTACTTCTAGTTGTATAAGTATCTAGTGTACTTAATGCGTAATGACCTAATCTAAGGTATGGCCTCAAGTTCCGTATAGGAAGTATGGCATTCCAATATTGGGCAATATCGTCTCAAATTCTCAAAGATTAATACCTAGCTTTTGGGAATGGTTCTCATAATGTTAGAACAAGAATGATCCTATACAAACATAAGTAGGTACGCAAACTCCAACCAAAGTGGCTGCTTGATAAAAAACAATCATGTGGAACATAGTGTATTGGCTACCATTCTCTTTCATAGTTTAAACAAAACTGGCAAATTTTTGGAAGGAAATGGTTTTCTACAACCTCGTGTATGGCATGAAGAGAGATCTCTGTAAATACAACTAACATCCAATGTTTCAAATGATATCAAACATAGCCATGCATATTAAACACAGGCATTATTCACTTGGACAATATTATGTGATCATTAGCTTGTTGAGGAAGACAATTCATGCATGTCGGATCATCAACTTGAAAGTGGATGCTGGTTGACAGATAAAAAGCCTGGAGAAATGAACTTAATAGTACCAACTTATTCCAATTCAAACACAAATGCTGGAGAACTGGCGACCGCAAAAACAAATATGAAGTTCTTTACTTCATGTTGTACTTTCTAACTAACTCCAGCCATTCAAACTTATTGTACATGAGTAAACAAAAGCAACATTTAATTAATGCATTTCTTTTAATTTCAGCTATAACCAATAACCTCTTGTCTTTCAAGGAAACAGATACGGATATGGCCCAGGATCACATCTTTGGAGTCCTAAATCATCCCTCACATGCACGCAACATGCCAATTCATATAATTTTTCCTCTTTCTTCTCTTTTAATTCATCTCAATTCAGAGGTCTTTGCCATTTGGTTATACAATTGGGGAGAATCAATGAAATTTAGCTGAAAATTTACATATAGTGACAGGAGACGTTGGCAATAGAAATTTTCACATGCTCATAAACCCTACATCTGGATGCAAACATAAAGATGTCAATCCTTTATCAAGGGATTTCCCTAAAAACAGATCACCACTCTAAAGACAATTAATGTTTCATTAAGTTCTCAACTTCGATATTAATTAATAGAAATGCTTAGATGTTAACTAGAAACACAAACTAACTTCACTGAAGTAAACTATGAAAACAGGATACTTCTTTAGGCTGTACATCCTGAAGAAACCCCCAACAGTTACAAGCAAGCTCCAAAATTTCAAGCATGTTAACAGACCAATTAAGAAACTCCAAATAGGCAGGAGAGAAAGCTAAGCCATCGTGTGCTAGAATTTATATATAAAAAGGAAAAGGCAATGGCATACTTACCCATAACCAGGCAAATCCACAATATACCAGCTTTTATTGATCAAGAAATGATTTATCAACTGAGTCTTACCTGCCATAACATCACAACAGTGTTAGTCATTTGCACCTGAAAAAGGAACTAAATCAAATAAATGAAAAAAGCAAAGGTTGCACCGTTCTAATAACTCAAGAACTAAATCAGTAAAGACCTGGTTTCTTAGACGTGAGGGCAACTTCTTTCTTTCGAACCAGAGCATTGATAAGTGAAGACTTGCCCACGTTAGAGCGACCCAGAATAGCAAACTCGGGTCTTTCATCTCTGGGACAGTCCTTGGCTCTCGCACTGCTCTTCACAAACTCCACTTCCTTAATCTGAACATGACCCGCATAAGGCCCCATAACAATGTTCGACCCGGGCAGTAACATCTCCTCCGTCACCTCCTCCGCTTCAATCCCCGGAGGCACAAAAGCCGGAGTCCGGAAAATCGGAGTCGTCGCTGGTTTGGCTGTATTCGAGGCCGAGACATGGCGGGTCCGGCTCGAGTTGGGCTTAGAAAACTCGAGAGTAGAAAACTGATGGGAGATAGTAAACGGAAGACGAGTTTTGAAAGGCTGGGACAAAGGAGGTGACGACAACAGCGTGAATAGGCGGCTCCGAAGTAGCATAGCTGCCTGATGGTAGCTCAGCCTGAGAGATAAGCTTAGTTGAGGCAGGTTTCCAGAGGAAGCCAAACGACAAGCCATTTGATGTCCATATGAGCGGGAGCAAACGACATCGTATATGCTATGTATAACTTGCTTAAAAGAGACGGAGAAGCCGGATAGGAAAGGAAGGAAGCCATGTCATGGCTAGCAAGGTCAATTGCCAACTCTCTCAAACTCGACGACGATGATGGCGACGGCGACGCGGTCCCTGTTAATGTTGACACCGTCCAATCACCGTCAAAATCAGAAGGTGATCAGCATTCTGATTCTTCATCCATGACTCCGCGTGGCGTCAAGGAAGACCTTTCCGAGCTCTCCAAAACCCTAACGCGCCAATTCTGGGGCGTTGCTTCCTTCCTCACTCCTCCGCCCGAGGATCACAAGCTCTCTGAGGAGTCCAATGAGGATGTTGATGATGATCTGATTGCAGGAATTCGCAGCGATTTCGCGGAGATTAGAGGAAAATTCAAATCCGAAATCACGAAGCTTTCGAATAACAAGACTGTGTCGGAGATCACTAAGATCGCGTCGAACTTGCTGCAGTTTGGGTCGGAAGCCGACGAGGATTTGATTGGAAGTGTAGTCGGTGTGACAGAGGAGGTGGTTGCCTTCGCTAAGGATATTTCGACGCATCCAGGGACCTGGCTCGATTTTCCTCTCCCCGACGACCTTGATTTTGAGGGTAAATTTTAGAAAAGACCTTGAATGAGTTGAATTTTACTTCAATGTCGTACGTTTGTATTATTATATAGTTTGTTTATATTGGTGAATTAATGTTCCCATTTCAGATCTTGATATGTCCGATGCGCAACAAGAACATGCTTTGGCTGTTGAACCTCTCGCACCTAGACTAGGTGCCCTGAGGATTAAGCTTTGCCCGCGCTACATGAGTGAAAGCTGCTTTTGGAAGATTTACTTTGTACTTTTGCACCCCAGGCTCAGTAAAGAGGATGCCTTGCTATTGTCAACTCCCCAAGTATGTTGCATTAGTTAGTCATCTCAGATTTTTCTGTGTAGTTACCAATTTTTGAATCCTCTTCAGATGGGTATTCTCTTGTTGGGAGTTGGGACTGTTGATGAAACAATTAGTAACTAGCAATTAGGTTTAGCATTCCTCAAGACTCACATGGGCACAGGAGAAACAGATATAATTATCGGCCAAAGACATCCTTTTTAAGTAAAGACAGAGACTTACATTACATAGTCTGAATGTGCACAAATTAAGTCTCTTTTCGCTATGGTGACATTACTTTGCTTGCTTCTTGGTATTTGAGGTTTATAAAATGAGTGGAAGGCTTTACATGGAATGAGATTATAACTCTGATCGTTTGAATTTGTTAGAATAGTTTAGCATGGGAATTCTTGTAGGTTTTAAACTGCTGATAACATCTAATCTGTGTCTGCTCTATGGTTTGGGTCATTTTCTGTTTGTTCTCATACTTATATCCATCTCTTTACCGAATTTGAGTGGGTTGGGAAATTGTGTTATTGTGTAATGTAAGAGCTAAAGTTCAAACGCATATGATAGTCATTTCATACTGTTTATTGTAATTTACTTTCAGGCAATTTTTTGAAGTTAGAAACTTTGACTGCCTTAGATACGTATTGTTCTATATGTCCAATGTATGGAACTCTTTAATAATGGAGTCATGAGTCATCCTTATAAAAGAAGCTCCCCCTTTATTTTGGTTGATTAAGTTGCTAAGCAGCAGTCTGATCTTGATCTTGTGATGCAGATAATGGAAGCAAGAGCAATGTTGTCACATGAACTGCAGAAACGAAAACCCGACTTGTCAGTTACTGATACTTCCACATCGAAAGAAGTTTCGGATTTATACCATGAAGAGTCTCTGTCTGTGCCCAGTTGTGTTGATTCTGAATCTCCACCTCTCAGGGCAGTTTGCAGTGAAGTAATACCTTCTGTCATTGCGACTAAGGCATCTGGCAGTGAAGATGTCTCTTCCAATGATGCTAAGGAAATAGAAACTGATAAGCATCCTGTCCAAAGTATGGAAATACAAATTATTGACAAGGCTGTGGTTGAGGAACAGCGATGTAATCAGGCTTCGCAGCAACAATTTCCATCATCTTCCTCTTCTAGGATTTTGGATGAGAAATTTGAGGATGATGGTGATGATTGGTTGAAAGATGAAATTTCAGAAACTGTTGGTGCCAATGATACTATGGTATCACTCAACAATGATGAGGATGTCTCATTCAGTGATCTTGAAGATGATGATGGTGATGTGCCTGTTACTTACAAGAAAGTAAGTTCTAGTTCTGATAACTCCATAAAAGATTCCCGTGATTGGGTTCAACTGGGCAGAAGTTCTGATGACTTAGTTAAGGACATTAAACCTGTTAGCATCAAACATGTTGGGTCTGAGCAGGTAAGTGCTCGCTACTCTGATTCCAAGGAATCTAATGATTGGCTTGATGTTCATGAGGTAGGTGTGATTTGATGATGCCATAAATGTTTAAGAGCTTAATCCCATCTTGCTTCTACCTTATTGTATAGGTTGCATATGGTTTCTTTAGTCTGATTTAGGCTTGGGAACCTTATTTTTGTACATAAATCTGTTTGTAAATTGGATGATAATGTGGACATGAAATATGCCTACAACAGTGTAACGACTTCATCACCATACCATTAATGTGCTGTTTTCATGTAATCTGTGAATTATTATATCAACTTATGCACGTTATACATTTAATTACTATTTGTTATTAACAGTCAAAAGTTTGACACGACCAATTATAAAAAAATTGAGAATCATATTTACAACTCAAAATTGGAATCTAACCATGTATTGGAGGATTGTGATTATTGCCTGTAATTTAGCACTCAGTTTAGTGATAAGTTTTTGCACCTCTCTAGCATGATACATATACAACAGAAACTTAAGAGCTTACATGCTTACTTTAATGTCATTTCAATTCCCATTATACAACTAGGAATATATTTCACTTCTTAAGGCAGAATGCTGTAGATACTGTATATTGAAAAGTTGCTAATGCCAAGAAAATTGCAGCGAGGAGAATTTTATGTAGTTTGGCATTTTAAGTTTTCCCAACAGTTAAGTATTCTTAACCCTGTTGGCTTAGGTTTGATATGCAATTTAAGCAGGCGTGAAGTCAAACGTCACTGGGGGTCATTGGTAATACACGATTCACAGGAGGTGTTTGCTCATCGGATGGTGTCTCTTTAGTGCCGTTACTCGGTTCTAATTTTTGTCACCAATTTTGACTTAATCTAGTGAACATAGCTTCTCAGGAATTTTACTTCTGTTGATTGGAGATTTTAACGCTAAACAACAGGCTGAGTAGATTGATGATCTTGCAATTGTACAGCCTATCCAACCAATAAAACGTAAACTACTGATTTTACTTCCCTGAAGCACCTATTTACAGCAAGGGTCAAGTTCAGTGAACAGTTCGTGAGTTGGGAATTTTATGATCTAATGGAGCCGAAATTGCTAGAAAGCCTCTCCAATTTAGACCACAGAAGTGTGCCAATCCAGAATCTAGGCTTATCTTCATCTAAACTGCTAATGCTAGTACTCTTTTTGGGAGTTTTAGGTGTCCAACCAGGGGATCTGTTCACTACAAGAACAGATCCCCCGATCTCCTTCCTTACCAATTCCACCGTTTGTTGACTAACTTCGTACCCTGAAGCATCTGTAACATAGAATGAACCAACTGCCTTATCACCATGACTACCGATCTCAGCTCTGGATATCGATAACCCATTTTCCCGAAACACACGAGTGACGTCGGAGAGAAGTCCTATTCGATTCTTTGTGCAAACATCCAACCTCAATCCCTGCAAAAACATATGCATCAGCTAACACATTTAATGGTGACAAACACTAAAGGATTGAATGTACCCACATGAGATACTCTTCTTTGAATAGCTGCAATCAAACACTGTGTTAACTTCCTTCTCTCGCACTCTGTGTCCAAGGTACATCCGTCTTTCTGCCGAATGAAATATTCCTGCAGCACCAGTCGTTTAGAGAAGAATGAAACTCCACCAGGATCTTAATATTTAAGAGCTTACCTGATCAGCCATGGCGCCTTTGGAACTAACAGCTGCATGGAAAACAACGTACTGCATGTCGGTCAGAACACACAAAGTATCGAACAAGAGCTTTGGTCGGTCTCTGCTCCTCATGTTAACCACCGAGTAACCTTTTTCCTTGCAAGACTCTATGGACACATGAATTTTGGTGCAACTGTTCCGGTGTGCAACACCGCGGCCTGTGCATCCCTGACACGGCTCGTAGTCGACGGCGGAATACATCAGTTGGTGAAGTCGGCGTTCGGTGTGAGTCCTGCCAGCGGCTGGTGCAGTGAGCCTCACGCTCTTCCGTTCTCCAATGGCATGATGGGCCTGAACCACATGCTCCAACTGTTCTTGCACTTGGGCAAGTCTTTTGGGGTCAGAAATTGGGCCACCACGGAAACCATCCTCCACGTAGATAATGCCTGCCGTTCGGGTGTTGTGGGTCCACGCTGCCGCTGCCGTGACGTGGCACTCCAACTCAGCGAGCACCGCCGATATCTCCGATAGAAGGCCTGGTCTGTCTGTCCCTGTTATCTCCAAGGCCGTGTGCTCGGTCGACACATGCCTTGGCTTCACTTGTCTCTTGATGCCACATGTTTCTATGTCCTTTGATGCCCCTCCTCTTCTATTTGCACACAGTGCCTGTAAATAAAAATTTTAAAAATCATAAATTGTTTTTTTGTGATAATTTAAAACAATAATGACATATTTGGTTGAACAGTATAGTTATTTTATTGCTGATGTATTTATAATAAATAGTTATTCTTTTGTTAGGTTAAAAAATAACATACAGAATAACTAATTCTAGGTTTAATTATTCCTTTACTTTTAGGAATAACTAAAGATACTTCCCTGTATCTTTACCTATTATGTAAAACATAAAATAGGTAAAGATATCCCTTTTCCCTATTATTATTGTTGTTGTTGTTGTTATTGTTATGGTTATTATTAATAATTTTATTATTATTGTTATTATTATTATTATTATTATTAGAAAATAATAATAATAAGAATAATAAGAAGAAGAAGAAGAAGGAGAAGGAGAAGGAGAAGAAAATTAATAATAATAATAATATAAGAAAATTAATGATAATAAAATAAAATAAAATATTAATGTTAATGGTAATAATAAGGAAATCAATAATAATAATAATAATAATAATAATAATAATTTTAGTGGAGACTATAATAAATATTTTAATCTTTTTATTAGTTATTTCTTTGTTATCTCAAATTTATATTTTCAAACCAAACATTAACATATATCATCATTAAAAATTTTTAGAAATAAACCAAACTAACTGAATTCAGTTATATGTCCAGTAAATGGATACGCACGGAGAGAGAGAGACCTGTTGAATGTAAAGTATGAGGCTTTCGTCAGTAAGCTTGTTGCCAAGTTGATCTGTCACGTGGAACACTGCCATAAGAACAAACCCACATGAATAAGGCACAGCAGCAATTCTAATGGATGACTCATAAAAGTTACTTAAATTGTTATAAAGAACAGAACACAACCCAGATGAAAGCAAGCCCCGTTCATATTGAAAAAGAAGAAAAGTTCGATATGGAGGATGATACAAGCATGACGTGGAGACTTACCATCCATGAACCATCCTCCATCAGAGGAAATATATGATTTTGATATGACAAGGTCGAGATCTGTCAAAACTTGAACCATCGCTAGTAAAATCCCGTGCTTGTTTGCACTATCGACCTGCCATCACCACGACAACCAAATTTGCATTAGATGTAGACCATTCGAAAGATTTCATCGTTCTGGATTCTGGTCATGGAAAAGCACTGATAATAAGACCAACTTTGCACGTGTATTTCCCTGAATGTTAGGTCTACTTTAGCTCGACCCTTCTAGTTTCTAGGGGTTTTACCGGTTCAACTAGATTACATCATTCATCGTTTTGGGTGGCAGCAAAGGAGTTGATCCCAAAAAGCGAACTAACTTAGTTATGCAGAAACATACATGGATGGGGAACTCAGTCTTCTAACTTACACATGTTTGATTGTCTTTTGTCATGCACAAAACTGCTTTAAAGCAAAAGGAAACTTGGATGATGACATTAAAAGTCTTCTTCTTCTTCTTCCTTTTGCTTCATCTTTCCCTTTCCTTTCCCTATATTCACTTCTAGTGGCCCTCCACTCGGTGGGTCAGAGAAACCGCCTACCTCAACCTCTGACACTTTTCATCTTTTTCTCTAGATTGAAAGGAACCATCCTAATGACTAAATTATGTCCTAATAATAGATAGTTAACACATCATTATGGAATTAACACGTCATATATTATGGAACGTCACTGCACATTAGTATTGCAGAATCCTTAATCTCTTCCAGTATAGATAACCTTGGATTGGATATTAGTTCAATAATCATAGCTATGGTGGGTGGAATCTCCAACATGCGGAGACTTACTGTCTTCTGAGATTATTTAAACCCAAAAGTAGAAAAGCAAAAAGCTTTTTAAACCATGTTTATCATCTGCAAACAGGGTGGTTTCATTAGAATATGGTTCCAATATAATTAATAATTATGTCCACTATATCATATAATGTTAGATCTCACCTTCACAAGTGTGCAGTCTTGGCATACGTCGTTATCAATACAAACTCTGCAAAACCAAAACCAGCAAAAAGCTAAACCATCGACATCTAGTTCATAAATTCCATCAACACAGACCATTATCAGAAGCACCGTTAAGCTATGAATCGCTAGCTATAGCTAAAGTATACGAATTATCACCTGGGAGGATAAATTCTTTCAATGAGTGATTCGTATTCAGGATCAATATAAGGCTGGTACGCCATCTCCATCATCTTTATCAGTTGTTCTTTAAGTTCTGATTCATCAGGAGAATAGAGCTAGCCTTGAAGAGTCATCCCCGAATATATGATCTTTCCTTTAGAATTTACTCAAACATAGAATTAATGGAAAGAAGCTAAGCGTTATTTTGCTGAACATAGGAAGAGGGTAAGCGAGCAGAATCATTCTTGTGGATTCAATGAAGAATATAAACGATCTTGAATTGAGTTAATTATATGAAGATAAATGAAAAAACACGTTCTTGAATCAGTCTTTTGGTTGAGATGAGACAAAGAAACGTGTTGCTGGCCTATAAAACTGCTACATAAACAGATTGGTTTAAGAGAGGAGAATGATCGTAAAGAAAGCTAACAATATTTGAGAAGAAATCAAACAAGAACACTCAATGCTCTCGATAGAAAAACAAATGATCATTCAAAATACGCAAAAGTAGAGAAATTGAAACAAACAATGCAGGGATACCCACGTAGGCTAGCTACTAGTGGGTTAGAAGCAAGTAGATGATCACCAATGAAAGATGCAAATACCTGGTGTGGTGTGAGAGAGTATATGAATATCACTATATTGTTCCCAGAACGAAGCTGAGATGGCGCAAAAGAAGATTGATGGTGTATGTGAGAAATTGTGGCGAAGGCATGAGGGACCTCACAGTCAGAGGGGAGGCTCAAAGTGTGTTTTGGCTAATTATAGATCATTTTCTTGGTATAGAGAATTATATAGAGCCGAAACAGAAGGAGAGTCAATATAACAGAAACTCTACCCAAACTTGGAAGCCCCAGACCTCACTTCTGGTTTTGTTGTTTGTTTTTTTAAAATATTTTTTTATTTACTTGGCTAATAATATAATGTTTTTTTTTTTATTTTTAAAAAAAAGCGTTTTTGCATATATTACACTGAACTGGAGTTCTTTTATTATGTCTGTTTTCTTTGCGAAATTCTCTCCTTTTCTGTGCATTTACAACGTGTTTGTACAGTGTCATGTGGTTACCTCGTAAGAGGATTGTGACTTTCACTGGGTGTTTGCCACGTCAAGTGTCTGATTACACGTGGCAGTTGACTTGCTGCGGCTCGGTCTTGGAATCAGCTAGACGTGTTTCTTTCAATTAATTTTAACTAATTATTGGAATTATGATAAAGAGAAGCATAATTAATTACTAATTAGGGGGTTTTGCTGAATCAAGAATCAACACCAGTTGAACCGGCTTGAAGGGTTACATTAACTGTAGTTAGTAGTTTCAGTTGGGTGATACCTAAGTGCTGATTTGGCAACGGAACCTGTCTGAATTGAAAAACCTGCAAGTGGGTGTGTTCTCAATTAGTTGTATCCAAGTTATGCTGTTAAAGTTGGATGAATTTGGATGTTAGCACACACTTCGGCCTTTTGACATGAAAGATGCCAACAAAATTGTCCAGAGAGTAACGTGGCAATATGAGGGCTTAGAGCCTATTCTGTTTAGGCTCCATGGCTGGCCATGTTAGGATTAAATTGGTAAGATATATAACATTTTATTTTTGATTTACTCAATATTTTAAAAATCAGACTGAAATTTAAACCGATAAGATAAGAGGTTTAAGATTAAAAAGATTCAATTGATTGTCATAAAATCAGCTAAAGATGAACTAGAATTAAAGAATTTGAAATATGATTGAAAAAGATTGTTTCGAAAAATTTAAAGTTTAATTGAAAAAATAAACTTTTGGCTAAGTAACCAAATAACTCTCTTATTTATAATTATGAATTCATTAACTTTTGCTTGATTATTTTGTGACTGAACATCATATAGATAAAATTCAAATTTAATATTATTGATTATGATTCTAAGTCTAAAAATAAATTTAACTAATAACAATGTCAAATCCTTTCAATAAATTTTGAAACTGTAAACTCAAAATTAATTAATATTACATAAATCCATATTTTTATTTTTCTCTTTTAAATTATATAATTTGAAAATTTTATATAATGTCACAAAATTTTAAAAGTGAAGTTTGTAATATAATGATATATAATTCTTATAAAAAAAGGAACAAATAATGATATATGATAAGTAATATAATATAGTGATACACGGTAAGTAATACAAGATTTTAATTAGAACTTTAACAATTCTAACAGTAAAATAATAAATAAAGGAAAAAGATAACAAAGTTCATGCCTATTTCATCGAAAAGAAAAAGATTAATTATTTTCTGGATTTCAAGTGACACGAGACTCGGTATATAAGATAAAGGAATTTTCTATGTCTAGATTCTCAAGAAGGTCCTTGCACACTACAAGACATCAATTGAAACAGACAACGATTTTCCCCAACAGTTGGTTTATTAACAACCTCTTCCAACAACTTCTTCACTTTAACTAAATTAGCAGAAGATACATTGAATGATTTTCCAAATGTAGTATGAAGTAGTGAATTTTAGATAAATCGCACATATCATGTGTTTCACCTAAGGAATAATAAGTATAGAACAATCACCTTATTTTCTTCACAATCCTTTTGAAAATTAAATCCTAAAAAAGCTAAATCAAATGGTATAAAGAACTCAAATTCAAACACATGAATACCTGATTGAATGACTCTATCATCGTCACAACGAAGAGACATAGGTTTTGCAATCGACGAATGTTCCAAAACAACTTATTTTTAAAATAAGTACAGGGTCCAATCATAATTTTAAAAAATTTTAAATATTACAATTAATAATTTATTTTTAATTTAATTTTAAATTAATTAAATTATTTTATATAATAAAATCCCTAACCCTAATTTCACAATCTCATCTTTGTTTCTCTGTAATTTTTCTGCAACCAGAAAATGCCATACTGGCCATCATTATCTCCAAAGAAAATAACATAACCTCTAAGTCGACAGAACAATCGTTGTAGCCACCACAGGCAATAGAAAAGCACCTAGAGAACCAGTAAAGGGCAGCAAAGTGACCGAACCAGAATGGCAGTGAATACTTCTTTCAAGGTCTTCTTGGTGTGCAACATTGTGGTGTTATTTCTATCTCTAGGCATTGTCATTTTTCTTGTTAGCATCGTGCCTTCTGATGAAAATCTTAGAAGAAGTTATTAGTCGTAATACATAAAGTGATGTGGGTGTCCGTAAGGTCCCTTTGTCCCTTTAATGATATGCAGCCACAAAACACTATGTTATGTATGTTGGAAAATAGGACACTTCGATTTTGGTTAACTACTTGGTACTACAGTAGTTGTACATGAATGCTAAGCTTTGTATGGCTTGCATGCACTCTTAAGGATGTTACTCAAGTTATATTTCATAGTTGATACACACTAAGACAACATGGATCATCCTAGTTAGTTATATGGACATAAACAGTTTTATGAAACTGTCCGACTGCTTGTCAAACTACCCAATTGTTAAACTGTCCACTTTTGGCTTATCTATACTAGTTTTCTACATAGTTTGCAGGATATAAAGCCATGTAAATTCTTAGACCTGTTATGCATTATGTACTTCATATTTCTACAATACATGTCTCTTATTCTACAAATTTATTGGTTTCTTTCTTGTTTATTTTAAAGTGTTTCAATTATTCTACACAACTTAAACAACTTGTATAACATGATCTCTTATTTATGTTTTTGGGTGCATTTTGCTAATTAAGTAAGAGACTTAGTTGCAATTACAGGGCATGAGCCTTAAAATTCACCCTGTAACAAGTTGGTATCAAAGCTTCATTTAGAAATCATTGAGTTTGTTTTCCACACTGGCCAGACTGTTCTGTGACAATTGTTGGGCATCAAAACCTCAAAGCCATTATGAAAAGGTTGGATAGGTTGGAACATGGCATTGGGGCCATTTCGGAGAATGAAACACTGAATTTTTTGTCACAACTGGATCACTTGGACGAGGCAATTTAGGTATTGTGTCAATGAATGGATGCAATGTCGACAGAAGAAAGCAAGAGAATGGGAGTTTTGGAAGATGCCTTGGCTCTCATCAGGAACCATGGTGCCATGGATGGTGGTGGTACCTAGATAAGGATAAAAGTACCTGAACCTAAGCAGTTTAACCGTATGAGGGATGCAAAATTTTGGAGAATTTTCTTTGGGACATTCAGCAATGCTTTGATGCTACAAGGGTGTAGGAATGTGACAATGTTAGGTTAAAAAGCATGTATCTAGTTGGGGATGTAAAATTGCGGTGGCGTGCAAGACTTGATGGTGATCTAAATGTTGGATTGCTCATAATTGATATATGGGGAGCATTTGCACATAAATTAAAGGAGCAATTTTTTCCTTGCAACATTTTGTGATTGGCATAAGAGAATTTGCGAAAGCTGAAACAAAATGTTTATATTCGGAACTATGTAAAGGCCTTTAATTCTTTAATGTTGGACATCAAGAACATAGCTGAAGAAGATAAACTTTTCAATTTTCTATCTAGTCTTCAAACCTAGGTGCATATTGAGTTGAGGAGGCAAGGAATATATTACTTGCCTAGAGTACTTGTTACTGTGGACAGATTAATTGACTTGTGTCTAAGCAAAAATAAGGAGCCAGGGGCAACCTCCAAGTCGTGTCATCATAAAGAGAAATTCAACCAAAAAGAGAAGACAAAATGGGGATGTGGCAAGTCAAATGGGAAAGCAAAATATTGCCATAATGATAAAAGGAAAGCCAAAGTGAATGTAAATAATGGTGCTTCAACTAGTAGGCATAAAATTAAGGATGATGGCTATTACATTTGTCATAGTCCTCACTATACAAAAGAATGTCCTAAGCAAGAAAAACTCAATGCAATGGTGAATGAAGATGAACCTGAGGGTGAAGTTGCAAGCCTTATTAATCCTCTCCAGTTGTTGAACACTCTAACGAAAAAGAAAAGCAACACACATGCTGCATTGATGCATTTACAGGTGCAGATCAGTTGGGTGATTATGGTTGTAATGGTGGATACAGGTGCTACTAACACCTTTATTACAGATTGAATGGCTACAAAATTCAGATTAAAGGTGAGCAAAAATTCCATCAGATTGGATACAGTGAATTCCAAAGCTAGAGATGTGCCTCGAATGACATACAATGTATCTTTGACAATAGAACGATGGACTGGAAAATAAAACATGATGGTAATTCCTTTGGATGATTTTGATATTATTCTCAAAAATTATTCCTTATGGCAATATAAGGTTACTGTTTGGATGGGATTATGTTCATGGAAGAACAAGGTCCTTGATTTATCATTTATGGACATATTGGTACATAAGGAAAGGGCAAGCAGAAAGATTCCTTCATTTCTGCTATGGTTATAAAGAAAGGGCCCAAACATAGTGAGGAAACTTTTCTTGTAACAATGGTGATATTCAAAGAAGGACTGACCATAAAAGTCCCTAATGCAGTGCCTGATTTGTTGGATCACTACAAAGACGTAATGCCTTTCGAGTTTCCAAAAAACTTCCACCGAGAAGGGTGATTGATCATCAAATTAAATTGGAACTAGTGACTAAACTTTCTACCCAAGTCCTATATAGAATGTCTTCTATAGAGTTAAAAGAATTGCGAAAACAAATGGGAGAACTTTTAGAGGCAAGTGACATTCAATCCTTCAAAACACCCCATGGAGCTCTAGTCTTATTCCAAAAGAAAGCAGATGGATCTTTACGAATGTGTGTGGATTATGGGGCATCGAACAAAGTCACAATAAAGACCAAATATCCAATTTTTTTGGTGTAAGATCTAATGGACAGGTTGAGTAAGGCATCTATATTCTCTAAGTTGGATTTGCGATATGGTTATTGGCATGTCAAAATCGTGGATGGTGATGACGCGAAAACCACTTGTGTTCACAAGGTATGGAGCTTATGAATTATTTTATGCCTTTCAGTTTGAAAAATGTTCCTATAATTTTTTACAATCTAATGAATGATGTTTTATATAAGTTCTTGGATGATTTCGTTGTGGTTTACTTGGATGATATAGTAGTATACAACAATAGCTTGGTGGAGTATATTTCTCATTTACGACAGGTGTTAGTGTAACATTCCGTTATCCCATGTTAAAGGTTAGAACCCTAGAATAGTGTATATGAGAGATTATTAAGAAGTTAGAAAGTGCAATTCATGCTCATGCATAATATAGCATACACACATACATGAATATTGATTTTTGCACATGAAAATGATTGGACATGCATTCATTGACATTTTCCATGTATAATTGATTTATAAATGTGATTATATTGAGAATTGTGGTTTTATATGTGTTGAAAATTGATTTGGAGAGTGTACTTACTGATTTAGAATTTTTTGTGAAATTTAGGAAAATTTTGAAATTTTGGATATTTCTAGACCAAGAAAAAGCCAAATGGCAAGACAATTAATAAATGGTAATAAAAATAAAACTTAAATGATAGTGGAAAATTTTATAATTGACTTTGGGATTTATTGGCAAGTGTCATTGAAAATTGGAAGACAATTGGAGTTCATTGGAGTACTTTAAAAAGAGAACCTAGTTTAAACTCATAGAAATTAAAAGCCTAGTCTTTATTCCCACGATTATACTTGAAAGACAATTTAATTGTCTAAATCTTGCTTACTTCTTCTTCTTCTTCGTGGCTTCCTTCTTCATCTTCTTCACGAATTTTCTCACTAACCTTCATCAATGTTGAACCTAGCTCTCTTTTCTTTCACTTGCTACTCTCACCTTATTGTCTTCTTCATTTGTCAAAGGAAACCTTAACCTCCCACCCTCCATGATGATGTACGTGGGTTGCATGAGAAGTTAGGGCTTCTTGGTGTTTTTGAAGAACTTGGAGTTTTAGAAGTAAATAACATGTTAATTCTCATTAGTAGTATAAATATGAAATAGATATGGTGATTATTTGATATTACATGATCATGAGAATAGTGGTCATTATATATGTGCATCGTGGATGAAGAATGAAAATATTGATGTCTTGTTTGTGTGTTTATGATGAATAATATTTCATGAGTTGTTGTAAAGATGAGCTTGAAATAGAAAGATCATTAATAAGGTGCAAAAATTTAATGATGAATATATATGGATGTAAATGTTCTGTTTTCGGTATTATCATCAAACATAGAGTATGATTTGTTTGTGATTGAAATTGAACTAAATGAAGTAGGAATGAAGAGGAAATATTGAAGAAATAAGCTAGAAGAGATAGACTAAGCAAAAGAGATGAACTAAGATGAAAATGGTGATGAAGGGTGCTGGAAAATGTGTAGATGTAGTGTTTTCACTGAACATGTATCTGTATTTTAGCCATATCTTGCTCTGTAGGCATCCAAATGGGATAATTATTAATTTTGATTAAATTAGAGACATATGGCTACAATTTTCATGAAGAAATCGAATTTGAATTCTATCTCTAAGGGTTTTGAAATTTGACTTGAAGTTGAATACCAGGTGCAGTTGTAGTTTGAGAATAGTAGGTAGTAATTTGTGTATAACTTGAAGAATACTACACCAAATTGTATGAAATTGGTGTCATTAGAAACTTAAGACATAAAGGAATAATTGTTTAGAGAATATTTTGCCTAAATTCTTCTTTTTCTATATCAAAATGGCCATGCAAATTGATCTGAAAATATGTGTTGGAGAGTAGCTAAATGAAGCTTGAATATCGATCATTTAGTAGTGCACGATCGTGCAGAAGGGAATCACCTAGCGTAGTGCACGATCGTGCACCTCAGAGGAGTTATATGATCATTCACAAGTACGATCATGACAGAAGGGAACCTCAGAGGAGTTGCACGATCGTGCACAAACACGATTGTGACAGAGAGGAGGTATCCGAAAATGCACAATCGTGCACAAACACGATCGTGACAGTGAGCAACCAACTGGAAATGCACAATCGTGACAATGAGAGTACAGTGATTTTTGACAGTTTCGAACATCCTTCACTCTTTTAACCATAACTTCTTCTCCAGACCTCCGATTGACTTGAAATCATCATTATCATCATCCAGTCCGAAATCTCGTAATGAAGCGGGATCTGGGGAGGTCTGATAGTACGCAGCCTTATCCCTACATAGTAGAGAGACTATTTTCGGTAGACCCACATGCAAATGAGACAATATAAAAGTGATATAAGTTTTATAGAAAAGGTAAAACTAGCACGGAAAATTTTTATGCAACTAAAATTACAATAAATACATAAATAAATGAAAATACAAGTAATAGGGAATACCTGATGGAGTCCAGATTTGCGAGTACCTGATAGGCTACAAAGTCCGTCCCTCCTTGTCTCTAAATAGGCTAAGAGACCTTCCTCAGAGACCCTGAAGTTATGACATCCTACTGTCCCCCCACACCTGTCCTGTGAACCCAAGTTTAATGTCCGTAAGCCTTGTACAATACTTACCCTTATAAAAGGGAGAGAGGACGTTGGGTATAACTTCCTACATGCTAATCTGCGCATCGTGAATCATCATATCCTAATAACTGCTATACTGTTATGGCTAACTTTAAAGGTTAGTCCTTTACCCTTATCCAATCACGCCAAACTTTTCTATTACTAGCCATTACCTCATTAAGGACCAACTCTGACATATCCTCTTTAATCACTCCCCTCCAGTTCTTGTAAGGCCTTCCTCTTCTCCTTTTGTATTCACTAAGTGTTATTCCCTCACAGCTTCGTACCGGAGCATTAGAAGGCCTCCTATGCACATGCCCAAACCACCTAAGCCTACTCTCTCTCAACTTGTCGGCAAAGCTAGCTACCTGTAGTCTATCTTTTACCACCCGATTCTGGACCTTATCTCTCTGATAATGTCACACATCCACCGAAGTATACGCATTTCTGCTACCAACAACTATCTTGTATGCCTACGTTTGGCAAGCCAACACTCTGCCCCATATAACATTGTTGGACGAATCACCTTTTTATAAAACTTCCCCTTGAGTTTTAAAGGAATCTTTCTGTCACATAAAACCCCTGGTGCACTTCTCCATTTAGCCCATCAAAATCTAATACGATGTACTATATCGGCATTGATATTACCATCACAGTGAATTGTAGGAAAATCCCGGGATGTACATCATATGTAAAAGGTGCGGAAAACAAAAATTTTTGTTGCCGGGACCTTCCCGAAAGCCAGGATCCATGTGTCTGTATGCAAACTCAA
>JANZLH020000377.1:1024295-1036364 GCA_026770325.2 Erythroxylum fimbriatum
GAAATTAACATCCAAAATTTTCCCCAAATCTAACACAACAACACCAATTTTTAACCCCAAATCCACCATCATCCAACAACCAACACAATCACAGAAGCAATAATTTTCAAAATTCCATGAAAAATAAAACAAAAATAAAAAACATACACCCCAAAACAATCAGGTCTTCGCCAATTCGGGTCGACATCAGTTCGTGTGGTCCATCTGAGCTGAGGTGATCGTGTGGTGCGTCAAAGGAAGAGAGACGGCGAGGAGGACGAAGGAGAAGGCAGCGAGGAGCGGGCTGAGGTCGAACCTTCGAAGCCTCGAAAGGAGAAAGCAAACCAGCAGTCGGAGACTTGAAGGAGGAGGACTGGAGGACTGGAGCAGAAATCGACAGCGAGGAGGAGACAGTAAGACACCGAGAGAGAGATCGAAGAAGAGAGGAGGCAGCGGCGTGCGTGGAAGAAGAAAGAAGAAGAACCGAAAAAGAATCCAGAAGGGGGTAATTAGATTTTAGGTTTAAAACTTTCGAAAATTGCAAGTTAGTCCTTGCAATTTCCAGAAGTTACGTTATTGGCCGAAATTGATGGTTCCGGCTGGTACCGTGTTTAACATTTCGTACCATTTTTTGCCCGGTACCAGCCGAAACGGTACAAAATTCATAAGCCTAATTGGAAGTTCTCCTTATTTATGAATTTGACAAAATAAGTGATACTCAACATTTATGCTGAATGCTGGACCAAGGTCCGATGATAAATATGAAAGTGAATGTGATGCATTTTATTACATGAATGCATAACAGCATAAAAGTTGTTGTGACCGGAGTAGCCACCGAAAAAGAGCTTAAAGCTTAAAATGTGATAAGAGCCTCTGGCTCAGTTGTGAATGTACTCGGTATTTACTAAGGGAGACGAGACATTATCTTAAACAAACCCAGTATTCACAAGGGATATGGGCCAGTGAAAAGGTACTCGGTCATAACAAAGTAATAAATGAAAGTAAGTCTCATGTGCATTGCATTTATAATTGATACATATGTTTTAAATGATCAAAATGATATGTTTGACTGCTCTGAATGTGGTATGTGAAGTAAGTGATATGTGATGCCACATGATAAATGAAAGGATGTGAATTATGTGAATATATGATGTGATGTGTTATATGATTTGAGTGAACCATCAAGGATGGTTAACTCACTGAGTTCGCAAAACTCACCAAAATTGCAACGTTGACATTTCAGGTTTGAGAGACGATACTAGTGACAGAGAGACTCTAGAAGAAGTATAATTTTTGTACTTTTGAAAAGAAAAAATGACTTAAAGGTTGGTCAGTTGAGACTGAAGGATCTAGATAGCATTTTTGTATAATTCCTCATCTATGTAGCGTGTTTGTATACAGAGATGTAAACTCTGATAGTTTTTAAAAATGTACATATGTAGATGTTATTGTATATAGGGATGAAATATGAAATGCTACAGTGTACATATTCGATTTTATGAAATGAAATAAGGAATTTGGGATTTTAAATAATGTGAAATTTACGCATTAAATGATGATGTCATGATAAAGTTAGTGTCGTGACTGTTCTAACATCCCACCCTTGTAGGGTATGTATTCGAATATCATTCAGGATGTCAGATACGTGTCCTGTGAAAGTTAGGTGCTACAGTTGGATCGCTTAAGAGAACATAAGTTATACGTCAAGATGGAAAAATGTGAGTTTGATAAGTTGAAATCAAGTTTTTGCAATCAGGTAAAGATGGACTCTAGTAAGGTGCAAGCAATCGTGGATTGGTTAGCAATGTGTAAAGTTCAAGAGCTGCAATCTTTCCTTGGTTTAGCAAACTAATATCGACAGTTTATCGAAGAATATGCAAAGAAGGTGACAGCATTAAGAAATCTGCTCAAAAGGGGGAGGAAATGGGACTGGTCCAATCATTGTGTGGTTTCCTTTGAGAAGTTTAAACAGGTGATAGCCTCAAAACCAATTTTACGATTGCCTAATTTCAAGCTTCCATTCGAAGTTCAAACCGATACATCTAATAAGGCTATTGCGGGTGTGTTGGATCAAGAAGAACATCATGTGGCCTTTGAAAGTAGAAAATTGAATGAGACAAAACAAAAATATTTAGCATATCAGAAGGAAATGGTTACTGTAGTTCAATGTTGAAGGGTGGGGCGTGACTATCTATTGGGTCCTAAGTTCACAGTATGAATGGATAATTTAGCAAACACCTTCTTCAAGGTACAGAAGAAGTTATCGGTCAAGCAAATAAGATGGCAAGAATTCTTGGCAGAATATGATTTCTTTGGGGAAGATAAATCTAGACGATGTAATCAAGTGGTGGATGCACTTAGTCGAAAAGAAATTGTAGCTACACTATATAACTTGTCCAGAATCGAGGCAGATTTTATGGATAAAATCTGAAAAGATGGGAAGCTTAATACTAAGTATTGTCGATTATGCAAGAAGTACATAATGGAGTCACTAAACAATATTGGTTGGAAGATGGGTTCTTGTGGAAAAGGGAGGCAGGTTGTATGTGCCTTGTTTTGGTAGATTGTGGAGAGAACTGATGAAGGAAAAACATGATTCTCCATAAGCAAGACATCCTGGTAAAGAAAAGATGTTGGCACTCCTATCCAGATCCTACACATGGCCACAAATGGAGCAAGATGTTGAAACTTATAACAAAACATGCTTGGCATGTCAACAAGATAAAATTGAGAGGAAGAAGGAGGTAGGATTACTCCAACCCCTCCCTATTTCGAAAAAACAATGGATGTCGGTGTTTATGGAATTTATTGTGGGATTTCTGAAGATAAATGACAAAACTTTAGTGTTGGTTATAGTTGATCATTTTTCTAAGTATGTTTTCTTTCGAGCTACGTCATCCTCTTATAGAACAAAGATAGCAGATAATTTATTCTACCGAAATGTTGTCAAACACTTTGGTATTCCAGTAGATGTGGTGAGCAATAGGGATCCACGATTTACTAGTCCATTTTGGACAATATTGTTCAATATGATGGGAGCTAAACTTAAGCTCTCTGCTGCCAATCAACCTCAAACTAATGGACAAACTAAAAGGATTAATGCATTGTTAGAAGACTACTTAAGACATTATATGAATGCAAGTCAGAAAAATTGGCTAAGACTACTGGATGGTACATAAATTGCTTATAATCTTCATCGATCTTCTACAACTGGAAAAAGGCCCTTTGAGTTGATCTTAGGGCTTCAGCCTTTGATTCCTTTGGAGATAGTCAACCAACATCTTAGTGGCAAGGGTCTTGCTGCCTACAAATTCTTGAGAGATAGGTAGAAACTTTTGGATAAAACAAAAGATAGCCTTCGAAAAGTTATGCGTAGAATGTAGAAGTATGCCAATCAATATAGGCGTCCCTTGGATTTTGCTGTAGGTGATAAGGTGCTATTGAAGCTTACACCTCACATATGGAAGAAAATCACTGGAAAGACGACACACAAAGGCCTAATTCCTAAATATGATGGCTCGTTCGAGGTTATCAAGAAAGTTAGTAAGGTGGTTTATCGGCTTAACTTACCTGAAAGGTTAAAAGTTCATCCTACTTTCCATGTGAGTTATTTGCGCAGGTTTTATCATGATGTTGAAGATCCAAAGAGGAACAAACAGAGGCATGTACCTCTAAATGTGCAAGTTCAATATGATGATGACACCGAAAAGATTCTTGTTTATAGGCTATTAGGATAACACAAAAAGGATCGCTGAATTAAATTTCTTATAAAGTGGAAAGGCAAAGAAGTAGCAGCTGCAACTTGGGAGAAGGACTCTTCTCTATGGAAATTTGACGACAAGATTAAAAAGTACTTGGAGGACATTCCGACAAGGACGTTGACTCCCTTTAGTAGGGGAGGCTTGTAAGGTCCTTTATCCCTTTGATGATATGTAGCCACAAAACACTATGATATGTATGTTGAAAAATGAGACAACTTCAGTTTTGGTTGGTTACTTGGTATTGCAGTAATTATACATGAATGCTAAGCTTTGCATGGCTTGCATGCATTCCTGAGGATGTTACTCAAGTTATATTTCGTGGCGGATCCAAACTAAGACAACATGGATCATCCTAGTCAGTTATCTGGAGTTATGAAACTGTTCAACTGCTTGTCCAACTGTCCAACTATCCACTTTTGGCTTATTTATAGTAGTTATTCTACATAATCTGCGGGATGTAAAGCCATGTAAATCCTCAGACCTATTATGTGTTATGTACTTCAGATTTCTACATTACAAGTCCTTTATTCTACTAAATTTTGTTGGTTCCTTTCTTGTTTATTTTTAAGTATTTCAATTATTTTGCACAACTTGGACAACTTGCATAACAAGATCTCTTGTTTATATTCTTAGGTACATTTTATTGAATCAAGTGAGGAGACTTGGTCGCAAATACAGGGCACAAATTGGTGAATTTCCTAGACTCAAAATTCACTTTGTAACAGTGTCTATGTCTTTCAAGGTTACAACTTCAATTGTAGTCATGAGGACTATTATTTTAGAAAATCTGTAGAAAATAAAGATGAGAATTGTAAAATTAGGGTTAGGGATTTTGTTAAATATAATAATTTAATTAATTTAAGTATTTAAAATTAATAATTTAATAAAATAAAAATAAATTTATTAATTATAATATTTTAGATTTAAAAAAATTATAGTTAGGTCTCACTATATCACATGACACATATATGACAGCGGAGATCAATTTTAATAATAAGATATTGTTATTTTTATCACATCAATTATGATATAGCAAATAGCTGACATAAAGTTTAATTTGAATGTTTATAAAATGTTAGAGTTTAAGGTCAATACAATATAATATTAAGAGATAAGTTGTATGTAGTTGTAAATGTTATGATTATTTTTGTCCTTTTTGTCTAATTTGAACCTTGCCTTTAAATTGCGAATTAAGTAGTAATCCCATTCTTTTTAAGAGTCTTCGTGTATAAAAGAAATGAAGATTTTAGCAACAGTGAGAGGAATTATAATTCATTTCTATGTTAAAAATGATACTAATCAAAAATAAAAATACATTAAAATTTGTTAATACCACTTTATTTGGGTATCAGATCTTCTGTTCCGGTTAACTAGTTCCTACTCTATTTTATTAAATCTTATCCTTACGTTTATGTGGGATTCATACAAATATATGGACTAGATTAAGTAGCACATAGTTGGAACATCCTAACAGGAATAGGGTGCTCTAACCCAGTTGTTTGAGTATTGAAGCTAATTAAGGTTGGAGCACCCTATTCTCATTAGGATGTTCCAACCCTGTGCCACTTAATTTTATCCACACATTTGTATAGTTCCTACGTAAAACGTGTGGATAAGATTTAATGAAACATGTAGTAATTGTTAACTAGAACAGATTATCTGATCCAAAGCATGCATATTGCTTCTCTTCTCCTACTCAGTAGCCTGCACGAGACAGGAAGAAACCTGCGAGACAGAGAGAGAACCAATAACGTAAGGGCGGTTTCAGAGGAAAAGTGTACAGTACTTATTTCTTCCCATTATTCTATGTTAAAGCTCAACTTATTACTCCATCAAGAACCCAATTTGTTTGTTTGCTTATTAGGAAAGTAATGTCGAAGTGTCAAAAGAAAAAAGAAGTGACAAAGAACTTAGATTAGACCGTCACTCCACCTTTTGTTTAAATACTTTGTGATAAGCATCATTTTCTCAGGGTTTTTTTCCGTAAGTGCTTCTGTGCTTCAGTGTTCTTATGATTCTTTGTTGTTTCTGGTAGACTTGCAGTTGGTGAAAAAGAGTGTTGTTGACTATACCAGGAAAAACCAAAAGGGGGGTTCTTCTGTTGTTAGCTCTTGGTTTCTCTGGCTACAGTGCTTATAGGGTCTATCACCTTCCTTCTGTTGTTCTAAAGAGGTAAAGAATTTCAAAGCTTTTAGGGGCTTTTGTTTCGTTGGTTGAAGTTATCACTAATTCTGCTGCAGCCGTTGTAGTAGTGTCCAATGATCTTAAAGATTTTCTGCAGTCCTACTTCGATCAAATTCCCATTAGCCTAAAGGAAATCTCTAAAATGGCGGGATCAAATGAGTTTTCGGAATCTGTGGTTAGTCTTACACAAGCTTTAACTGTGGGAATTTTGCATGGTTACCAATCAAGCTCGAGAATTGATCAGGGTGGCGACATTGGTGACAATGCGAGTTTCTTAGATAAAGTTTTGCATAAGCTGTCTACTCCTACTAATTCAAGTTTTGCTTCTTTTATTGTTGGCAGCTTTGCAAGGAACATGTTGATGGGCATTTATCAAATTATCGAGTCTAGCAGAGAAATAAATTTAGATTCAGCTCAAAACGATGGCAATACTAATTATCATATTGGTTTGGAGATCCGTTCTTTGGAAAAGTGGGTGCATATGTTTTGTGAGCACCGCAGTCACAAACCACATGCACCCACTTTGCTTTATTTTAGGCTTATCATCACAAGCCACATGCACACCCACTTTGCTAAAGAATTGATCTCTGAACCAACATGATAATTAGTACTGCCATCACGGTGAGCTGAATCTGAATTCATTTCTCTGCTATACTTGATAATTTGATAACTGCCCATCAACATGTTCCTTGCAAAGCTGCCAGCAACCAGTCAGCCTAATGCGAGCTAGAGCGCGGTATTCTGACTCCTCGCTGAGCCGATCAATGAAGGAGTCTACAAGAGATGAATTCGAGCCAGTGATGACAATGTCATCTACGTAAAGAAGAAGAAGAACCAACTAAGAATTTTGGCCATAGATGAAGAGAGAGGTGTCAGTCGTGGAGTTGATAAAACCCCATTTATTAAGGGAATGGGAGAGACTATCATACCATGCACGAGGGGCTTGACGAAGAACATAGAGAGCTCATTGAAGCTTGCATACATGAGAAGGAAATTAGGAATCTACATAGCCTTCAGGCTGAGGCATGAACATGGGTTTAGAGAGCCCGCCATGCAGGAAAGCATTATTGGCGTCGACTTGCTGAAGAGGCCAATTGTTAGCAATAGCAAAGGAGAGTACAATTTGGATGTTAGCGACTTTGACAACCGGGCTAAAGGTCTCTGAAAAATCCACACCAGGAGTTTGACTGAAGCCTTTAGCTACTAAGCGGGCTTTATGCCTTTGAATGGTGCCATCGGGATTATATTTAAGTTTGAATAGCCATTTGTTTGCAACTAGTTTCATGTGTGGGTGATGAGGTACTAGTTATCATGTATGGTTACGACAAAGAGCATCAAATTTAGAATCCATGGCAGCTTTCCAGCAGGAATTGGTGAGAGCTTGAGCAACTGTGTGGTGTTCATGATCAATAGGAAAAGGATAAGTAACGGTGTGAACTTTAGGTTTGGATATGCCTGCCTTTGCTTGAGTTATGGGAAATAGGTGGTGGTGGTGGAGGGGCCATTTGGGTGGGAGTTACTAGTGGCGAAGGCGTAGGAGTAGGAGATGGTGTTGCTGAAGATATCTCACAAACCTGACCTGTAAAAGCAATATCAAAACCAACGGAAGGTGATGTTAAGGGATAGAAATGATAGGATGGGGTAATGGGTGTTGGAGACTGAGGTGTAAAGTATGTGGGAAACGAAAATTGATTTTCATCAAAGATGTGGCATGTCGAGATATGTAAATGCGACCATTAGTGTCATGCACTTGTCTTTGTGAGCTTCACTGTAACCCAGAAAAAAGCATAGAGTGCTACGAAAGGCAAGTTTATGGTGATTATAAAGTCTCAAATTAGGAAAGCTAGTGCACCCAAAAACTCTTAAGTAGGAAAAATCATTAGGTCAATTATATAATGCAGTGTAGGGAGTGGATTGGTTAAGAATAGGGGTGGGAAAATGGTTTATGATGTGAACCGCAGTCTGAAAAGCCTCCCACCAAAAATGCAGAGGCATGGATGCTTGGGCTAATAAGGTGAGACCGCACTCTATGATATGTCAATGTTTACGTTCAATACACCCATTTTGTTAATGAGTATGAGGATAGGGGTGGCAAAAAAGGATGCCATAAGACTGAAGTAAAGGTTTAAATGGTCGGAATTCACCTCCCCAATGAGCTTGGACTTGTTTAAAGTGAGTAAAAAACTGTGTTGAGACCATTTTCATAAAGAGAATAAACGTTGAGATTTAAGTTTAAGGGGATATATCCAAGTAAAACGAGAAAAATCATCAACAAACGAAATGTAATAAGAATGTCCTTCTTTAGATTGATAAAGGGTGGGACCCTATAAATCACAGTGTATTAATTGAAAAGGTGTAGTAGGCTTAGTAGATGATAAAGGAAATGCTATATTGTGAATTTTGCTATACTGACAAGCAATACATATAACATGATTTGTTTTAGAAGGAAGAAAATGATTACAAGCATTTGAAACTGTACATAAGACAGATATAGAGGCGTGAACAAGGCGCATGTGCCATGTATTTGAAGATACGGTCTTAGGTGATATAGACTGGACATAAAGGAAAGGGTCATAGTGGTAGAGGATCAGCCATTGCCTGAGGGTTGGCAATGTAAGCTACTATAGAAGCATGAGAAGAGGGAGATGGAGTGGCCTGCTGATGGAAAGTAGCATCAAGATAAAAACAATTCAAGACAGTATGTCCAGGACGATTGCACACTTGGAAAATAGGTTTATTATTGTTATTATAACGTCCTCTTGCACCATAGCTCCCTTGATTGTTTTGTCAACTGCCACAGTTAATGTTGCTAGCAGCGACGAATCCAAGATTTTAGTCTTGGGGGACTGGCACCTATATATATGTATATATTCTAAAAAAATTTTAGTCTGGAGGGCTGGCGCCTATATAGATATATGTATATTCTGAAAACTTTTTAGTATGCTAATAACCAGCCCATAAGTAATTAATCCTGGCGCTGTCAAGCTGTATATGATGGATTTGGAGACTGCCCGATTATATCACTACCATTTCCAGTGATAAATTGCGGTGGGCAGTTTTGTGAAACATAAATGAAGTGAATCAAATCGTGCCCACGTATAACAGGGAGGACTTGACATCTCCAATTGAGGTAATTTGTTTTGTCTAATTTAGAGGGTAAAACAAAAGAAAGTGTTGTAGTAATAGGTGTTGCATACGAACTTTTGGGAATAGCTGATGCTGAAATTGTTAAAGGGCTACTGGAACCAGAGGATGATGATTGATCCATTGGCTCTGATACCATAAAGCTAAAATAAAAAGAAAGAGATGAAGATGAAAAGAAAGTTAATGCAATTCACCTTCCCATACAAGGACGAAGATGAGTTATATTTATATTGGTAGTGAAGGTGCACAATATCAATACAAAAGAAGAATACAAGAGATAAAATGACTGCTAAGATAGTTACACGAAGATTCTGGAATGAAGAAGTTTCTGAGCTGCGATAAATGAGGCTTGGGCTGATAATGCATATCAACAATTACGATGAAATCTTCGTTAGATTGACTAATCCCAAACATGAAGTGAAAGTAAGAGATTTGTTGATATATGTCTGCAATGGGGCAACAGAGACTCTCGTTAAGACATCTCATCAAGTCTTGACAAGCTGTGATTCTAAGGTAGATTGGGATTCAAGCCTAAGTTCTCCTTGCTTGGCCATTCATCAGAAAATTGACCAAGTGGATAACAAAACTTTTTATACTGAAATAAAACCAAGGAAATCAGTACCGGAGGTCAAGGAGAGTGGGTGGATCGGTAAAGTGTCATCGACTCTGGTAGTGCCAAGTAACAGGAGACTTGCTCTTGATGTTACTGGCAGGGTAACATTTGAGACTGTTCGATGTTTCCTGGAATTTCTGGTGGAAAAATTATATTATGTTATTCATAAATGTGTTTGTGTGATTCACGATACTGTCGTGGACGGTGGGCTTGAGGTTGTGAGATTAGTGACAGCCAAATCCTCTGTTGCTGCTATTTATTAGATTTTTTTAATATAAGCTAAGTGTAGAATCTACTAATAAGAATTGATTAGGCTTGAGTCAACCATTGTCAAAATGACTGGAACTAGTTATTTGAATAGTTGGCCCTTACTACTTAAACCCTTTAATATTTTCATTTTTAGTCAATATGGGATATTCTAACACTCCTCCTTAAGTGCAAATGGGACTGAACACTCTGTTGTCACTTAAAATAAATGCAGCGGTAATCGGGCCGGGTCGCTGGGACTGAACATTCAGACAGACAACCGAAAATTAATAATCCGTACTAAACCTGTTCTGATACCATATTAGATTTTTTTAATATGGACAGAGTGTAGAGTTCACTAACAAGAATTGTGCTTTGATCAACCACTGTCAAAATGACCAGAACTAGTCATTTAAATAATTGGCCTCTACCACTTATAAACTCTTTAACATTTTTATGTTTAGTTAATATGAAATACTTCAAAACTACTGCATGTGTTCCTTTGTGGTTGTAGATACTGGATGGGCCGTGGATTGAAATATATATTTCGATTTGTCTTTCTTAGACATTTGAGATGTACAAATTCTTTTGTGATATGTAATTCTGTCTGATTCTGATTGGGCTGGGCGCTGCTACTAGGATCCATAGGATTGGTTGACTTTGGCACAGAAATACCTGCAAAACAATAAGGCACACCGGGTTGACTTCCGGTGGGCCCCTCCGACGCTCAAGTTAGTCTTTTTGTGAGAGTTTTGGTGGTAGGAATAAAGAATACTAGGGTTCTGAAAGTCGTACCTGCTTCGTGATGAGGTAGTACCTTATATATGAAAAAATACCTGCTAGGTTTAGGTCTTCACTTAAGAATGGGAGGTCACCATCTATGAATGGGCCGTCTATGCTTGGGGCTGAGTCTGGGCCTAGCACGACGGACCTAACCAATAGGTTTTAAACATTTTAGTAATTTAATTGAAATTAAATTCTAATTTTAATGATCCAATATCTCATATTGATTTTATTTATTAAATATCTCACATTTAATCATAAAATTTTTCAAACTTTACAATCAAATTCAACTTGAATAAAACATTTGTTCTCTCTTCAACTCATTCTTTGTGTGTAACTCATTAGATTCTCAAATATGTTGACAACGAATATAAATTATAACCTTAAATCATATTTAATATTAGATAATTAATTTATCTTTAATTCTCTAATTAAATAATTTATATTCATAGATCAATATTGTCTTATTATTATTATTATTATTATTATTATTATTATTATTATTTACTATTGTTATTATTAGATAATGCGTTGTTGTTGTTATTGTTATATCAAGATTGTCATTTAACAATATATTTTGATCATCCAAATATTTAGGAATATTAAAGTGATTTTGACTAACCTTTCTGAGCATGTTTTTTTGCATAATTTAATTCTTTCACTATATAATATTTTAATTAGACATAGAGTATGGAATTAATGTCTATTCTACTTGAGTCCAGTCATGTTGGTTATCTATCATTAGCAATTGATTTAATTAATGACATTTGTAAACTATTTATAAAGCGTCACTCCATCCTGGCCAAAGATTTCTTGAATCAATAGAATAACATAACTTTCTCCCTAAATACTTTAAAGTGATAAATTCTATATTAATCTCTCAACTACCTCCATATAGTTCATGTTATATCTAATGACTACTGACTGAGTTATTATTGATTAAAATAGGTCATAAGTAGTATTAAAACATAGTCATTCCTATATAAAATAACTTTAGAAATAAGTTAAAAGATCATTTATACAATTATCTTAATCAAAATCTTCATAAACATACCAATAATGCTCCAAATGAATTTCTCATATGGGGTCAGTTTAATGAACTTATTCTCTAACAATCACTCACACATTTGTTTATCCTCATACTTTAGTTTATAAGATTGACTATTTCTGTTGGGACCCGTTTCCGGAACCCAACTCGAAACAAACGAATCATAGCTTAACTAATATCGCTTCATTTTTTTTTCATTTACCCATCATTCAAAATAGATTCAATTTCCAATTCGAAATTCATCAATTCCTCAATCCATTTAATCCTTCATATTCAAAACATATTCATTCATTTATCAAAACTTATTATTC
>JANZLH020000377.1:1113643-1128258 GCA_026770325.2 Erythroxylum fimbriatum
CACAAGATAGACCGACTGCGAGAGTGAAGGCCACGGTCCGCCAGAGAACCGATGCGCGACGCCCAGCGTGAGGAGAAAAAGGTCTGATGTCGGAGGCGAAGGCGAAGGCTTGGGACAGACAAACACAATGACGATGTAAGAGGAGAGGAGTATTTTCGGAGGCAGGAGACTTTGTTTTCACATGAGACAAGGATAGAGATACTTTGTCCTTCGGATTTCGAGTGGACAGAAATTTATTGTTTCTGTCGTCCGACGACAGAGGACAGAAATAAGGAGACATGTCCCAAACAGCTACGGAGGACAGGATTATTGTGTCCTGTCATTTGTCCCCGTCTCCGGTGACAGCAACCATACAGGGGGTTAGGGAACATACGGAGCACTAACCTTATTACACCTCTGTATTGAGAAGTTCTTTGTCCAAATGTCTTAATAAATTTGCTATGGACAATCTGCTTCCGATCCACCTTCTCAGGACTCCTTTTCTTAGTTTTTATGTAGACACAGTCAGTCAGAGCAGGTGAGACTTGTTGAGAACCAGGGCTCATAGATAAGCTTAGTGACTGCAAGTCTCCATAAGTCATTGCACTAATGGACCTATATTTACTTCCGTTATCGCTCATGCACCCAGTGGTCTTCTGGTCCATTGCATGGTTAGCTTGGCAGTTTCTTGAGATGCAGTTCTTCATACCATTATCATTCCCCAGAGTTGGGAGCTGAAGATGGCAATCAGAAACCTGAGTTTTTTTAACGTCCTCTCCGAGTAGCATCTCGTTGCCCCTATAGTAAGAGTATTGTTGGGCTTCAATCTGATGCATGGAATTGTGATGAAGATGCTGTAGAAATTTGTGGCTATTAGATCCGTGAGCTGGGTTTTGGTTATAATAAACACTATCTAAGCTAAGACCCATAGCTCCTCTATCACACGGATGGGTCCCCATTGTTGCACCACTGAAGAAATCCTCAAGCTTTGTTGTTGAACTTGTCTCCATCGTTGCTTCATATAAAAATTTAATACAAACCAGTCCGGGCTAAGATAGAGAATATAATTTACCTAAAAAAACATGGGCCAAAAGAAAATAATATACAGAGCTATCTGTAATCTTAGCAACTAACCTTGAGGTTGTGAACTGGTAAGTTCTTCCATAATGCAGAGAGAGCCACCTGAATTTAATGGCATCACAGGCAGAGGAGAGTACAAGCATCCACTTTCACCGTCAACACCATAGTACACGCCACAAGAGAGATGTAGTGACGAATGGAAAAAGCTTGATGGGATAGCAGTAGGAACAGCAGCAGAAGCAGACTCTGGTTGATGATGGTAATTTGGGTTTGAAGAAACCTCCATTTTCATGTCAGAAGACAGAGACCAGCATAGCCAGTTAGCATTGCTCATTTGCTCTTACCATTATCATCATTGCTGCTCATGGGTTTCATTTCTTTTACGTGCCCTCGTGTAGTACTGTTACTTTCAATGTTGCGACGTTGGAAGAAGAGATTCTTATTAAGTTTATGATGTTGCCACATATCCGGGGATGAACCTCTGACCTAAAGCTTGCATAATACGAGTATGCTATTCTTCTAAAGCAAGGATTGATTGAGCCCACAAAATTATACTGAACTTGCCGGGTGTTTTTGTTAACAAACGTTCAAAGTGAAAGCATGGAAAAAAGAAATTAGTAATTTACTACAAACCTCTAAATGCATTTATGCAAGATAACAAGTTGCCTCTTTCAAAGATCAATACTCATGTACTATTTCTAAAAGAAGTTGTTATCTTTTCCAAGTTTTATCTTAAAGCAGGATTTTGGCAACTGGGCATTCACCCAATTGAGAGATATAAGACTGTATTTTGCATTCCCAATGCACAGTACCAATGGACTGTTATGTCATTTGAGCTTAAAGTCTCCCCATCACTGTTTCAAAGAACAATGACCAAGATCTATAAGCCTATCTTTTACAGTGTAATCATTTACATCGATGAAATTCTCCCGTTCTCAAAGACCCATGAGGAACATCAGACCCTACTGCAACAATTCTTGGATCTTACTAAACAACATGACATTATGCTGTCAGCCTCGAAATGCTTCATTGACACTAAAGAAATTGAATTTCTAGGTATGCATTTCAAAGATGGATTCTACCAACTTCGTCCATATATTGCAAAAGAGTTGTTACACTTTCTTGATGAACATCTCACTGTGAAACAGATACAACAATTCCTCAGGATTGTTAATCACATCCGTGAGTTCATACCATACATGGCTGCTTATACTTCATGTTTACCCAAGTTATTAAGACAAAATCCACCTTGGCCTCCTGATATTTTCCCTTCCTTTTTTCATTATAAATATCCTCTTCATTTACAACTCTTTCATCTTTTAAAGTTTTTAGTTCTTAAGTTTTTATGGCTAGTCAACTTCCCTTTACCTTCACAAAGAAATATTTTCCTCTTATTACTAGCACACCCATTAGTGTTTCTAAAGTTGCCTCACTTGCTCGTATGAGTTTGTTTTATTATTTTCAGAAGTTTTTTCGTGAACATAACTCTCTTGGAAGTCCCACAATATTCAACCTTAAAGCACCTTACCTTAATGTGACTTTTCGTCATGGTTCTCTTTCTGAAAACACATTATGGTATCTTTAGGCACTCTTTGCCCTTTATGCTTGTGCTGTCATTATATCTCCTCTTCAGCTCTATCAACATCTCTATCACATAAATAATGGAAGCTCTTTGTTATGAACATTTCTTGAGTGGTTTCAACCACTAGATCAATGGAAGAAACAATGTTCGCTGATAATCTCACATCATCGTCTATGGAACGCTTCTACTAGATGACAATCTACTCATTACTTCTTCATCTTCCATTTTCCATATCAAGAAACACATACTGGTGTCCTTTACACAAAACATCGTGTCCAATTTTTTCATACATCATTATACTGGTCACGACATTGTTTAGGGTTTAGGGTTTAGAGAATCTTTGTGGCCCACAAATCATTGTACAAGATTCCTTCTTATCATCATATTGTTTGTTTTTTGGAAAGTTGTTTAGTTTTTCAAAGTACCTTTGTTAAAGGTGTGATGATTGTATTTTAAAGTTACTTTCTTTTTTAAAGTTGTAATGAGTGTGTCTCTTGAAAGATTTACTTTGTTACCTTTGCTTCACCTATAAAAGCAAGGCTCCTTCTCAGTTGTAAGCAGGTTCTTCTTATTCTTCTTACATTGAAGATTAGTTTAATGAAGTTTGGTTTGAGTGTTTTCCATTTTCTCTAAGTTCTACCTCTCCTGAAAGCTTCAAGTCTTGAGTGATATTACTATATGTTTTAGTACAGAGACAAGTATGCTCTATACTTACCTGTTCTGAGGATCTTGTGTATCAGAAAGTCTAAGACAGTCTGTAACTGCTTTTAAAATAATTCCATTGTGAGATTAGAGTTTAATAGGGAAAAGAGTGTAGGTACTATTGCGACTATTATTTCAAAAGGGAAAAGAGAGTTGTGAAAGGTGTAAGGCTCCTAAGAGGAAAGCTAAAAGTTGTGTGCCCATGGAGAGAAGGGCTTTGTTGTCTTGGCCATCATACCTGAAACTTACCAATAGTCACAAAGGTTCCCGTGTTGTTCCATAATAGTCTACCAGACACCTCAGTAAGCCTACAATCCGACTTTGGTTAGTCGATGGTCTTCTCAAAGGTGTTGTTTTAGCCAGTTGATTTTCGTACTTTTCCTGTGTGCCCTTCAAGGTCCTGGTGTGGTGGTTGTTTAAGTGATTTGGTGCATTTCTACCTTCAAGGCATTTTTTGGGTAGCCCAGTGTTATCAGAGCCATCTTTCGTGTCTTGACCAACTGTAATATTGTCTCTTGATAAGAGTGAGCATGGAGAGAGCTCATAAGTAATGGAAACACTACCTAATGACCTTGTTCATTTGTATTCAACTTTGTCTATGTCTAGTTCACTTTTTAGTGTGAAGCGTGTGTTATCTAATCGTATAGAAAATTTAGTAAAAATCACCCATATTCTTGTAGAAAATCGTGTTTGTCAGTTTTCTTTACTTTTGTTGAGTTTGTACAGTATTTATTTTCGTGATCGATTATGGACGAGAAGTAGACATACTCTTTTGTCTACCTCTATAACAAAAGTGAAAAAAATTATCCAGAGTTTCAGATTGGAACAATGTGGCCTCAGATCTATAGCTGCAGAACAATGTGTAAAGCTTGAAATCTCTAAAGAGCTGATTTCTCTCTAGAGGGAGCACAATCATACATATTTTCATGTTGGAGCTATATGCATTGTTTTTGCACTCTCTTACATAATGGGAAAGAGAGTTGTGAAGGGTGTAAGGTTCTTAAGAGGAAAGTTGAGAGTTGTGTGCCCGTGGAGAGAAGGACTTTGTTGTCTCGACCATCATACCTGGAACTTACCAATAGTCACAAAGGTTCCCATGTTGTTCCACAATAGTCTACCAAACACCTCAGTAGCCTACAATCTGAATTTAGTTAGCCGATGGTCTTCTCAAAGGTGTTGTTCACAAATGGCAATTTATTCAAGATCGAACTTGTTACAAAAAGAAAGATCGAGATATGATTCTTTCCACAATCTACAGTTTGGACTAAGGTACTTGGAAGAAATCTAACTGGACCATATATTCTTATTAGTATGGCCATATACAGTAAAGCCTCACCTTTACAAATCCTACTCACAGGCCTCAGGTATAGATCATTTTTCAGTCCCTACATTGACATAAAAAATGCATTTGAACTTTCTCAAGTTCCTACACCATATGCATCGCTATGAGATAAACTATTAGAATATTGTCCTGAATCACATGCACAGTTTCCTCACCCATATCCTCTGTGAAAAAATGTTGAATTTTTTATAAGTCTACCTTTAAAAAAAGAGAGGATATGAATCCCCGAAGGATAATGGGATGCGGTTTGGAGGCCATTGCGTCAGTCGAAGTCATAGTGCTTGTTAAGTGATTTGGTATGCTAACCTTTCATAAGGCCTTTTGGGGGGCTCAGTGGTATCAGAGTCACCAGGTTTCAGCCTGAGTCTTCCTACGTCGTGAGTTCGAATTCCAGAAAAACAATGTGGGAATGGAATTGTAGTTAATGCCAAGTGGGCCCTACCGATGGCATTAGAGTATGTGTAAATGGAGCGTGGTGGTAGTGCAAGGAGTTTAGTGCTTCTTCCCTTCACAAAGCCTTTTGAGGGGTTCAGTGGTATCAGAGCCACTAGGTTTCGGCCTGGGTCACCCCACATCACGAGTTTGAATCCTAGAAAAATAATGTGGGAATGGAACCGTAGTTAAGTGTCAAGTGGGCCCCACCTGTGACATCAGAGTATACGCAAGTGGAGCATAGCGGTAACATTTTCTCTTGATAAGAGTGAGTAGGGAGAGAGCCCATAAGTAATGGAAACATTACCCAATGACTATGTTCATTTGCCTTCAACTTTGTTTATGTTTAGTTTACCTTCTAGTGTAAAGCGTGTGTTATCTAATCGTATAAAAAATCTAGTAGAAATTACCCATGTTCCTGTAGAAAATCTTGTTTGTGAGTCTTCTTTACCTTTGTTGAGTCCATGCAGTATTTATTCTCGTGATCGTTCATGGATGAGAAGTATACGTACTATTTTGTCTACCTCGAAACTAAAAGTAAAAGAAATCATCCAGAGTTCCAAATTGGAACAGTGTGGCCTCAGATTTATAACCGCAGAATAATACGTAAAGCTTTAAATCCCTAAGGGGTTGATCTCTCTTTGGAGGGAGCATAATTATACACATCTTCATATTGGAGTTATACACCTTGTTCTTACATTTTATGGAAGAAAGGGAATACCTGCTACAACCAGGATTTCTCTTCTAGACACTGCCTATATAACGTACCAGAATGCTTTAATTGGTACCTTGCTGACAACGCTTAATAATGGAAGTGTCATTCTGACGATAACACCTGATTTCAACATCTGGTTAGATGATCTCACTTTGTTTGAACGTCTGCAAGTTCAAATTCAAATCACTGGAGCAGATCAAGATCCTACAGCCATCATGGCTACTTACATCACCAGATGATCTATCGTCTACATAATTAAGCTTTGGATCTTAACTTTCCAAATTCTACTTCGAATGCCCTTTATATAGTTGCTGATTGTTCCAGCGATTAGACTACTATCATCCATATTCCAAGACAACTACCAGCACAGGAGCTTGAAAAGTTGATGCCTACTAAATGGATCACCAATTACCAGAAGATGTTCCACGCGCCTCATCGATACTTTTTTCATATAACAACTCCTCTGATTCTAAAGACATTAAAAGATGGAACGGTGAAGTCTATCTATGCAAAGCCTAACGAGGATCCATTTGGACCCTCTACATCAAGATCTGTCTTTATGATCCAGCCCATATTTTCTCATACGAAAGGTAAATATGATCTTCCTATCCATTATTTCAAATCTAATGGAGATCCAGTTTATGTCAGTCATCATCGAGGACATTTTATATGGGATGTCGACCCATCTATGTGCAAACCCGACTGTGAAGTCTGTCTCAATCCTAAGTCAGATAGTGATGATGATGATGATGATGAACGATATGCCAGAAGGAGAAGGAAGAATAAAAAGCCAAAACCTCGTTTTATACCTTCTCAACAACATCATCCATACAAGGATGATCCAGATCCAGATAATTCCAGCAAATCTGGTGATCTACAAATAGAAATATTCAGATCCATATCTCTTCGTGAGATGCTGAATTCTTCTACCTGTCAATCTAAGCCAGCAGTTCCTGTTATGACTCCTACTTCTATACCTTACATGATGATTAAGCCATATGAGGAAAACTTTCCTTCTTTATACAGTAGTATTGATGAAACAACTAGGGTTATCTTTAACCCTTATATTTGAGCCACAGGAATCACTTCACAATGAACACTTGCCTTAAATCCTTCTGATGAAGTACTTAACTGGCAAACATCAAATGCAGTAGCACAAAACAAAGTTATTAAAAGAATTGATTCTAAGCTGGATGGAATCAATCAACAGACTCATGCTACGCAACATAAGGTCGACATCGTCTCTAAGAAGATCTAACAAATGTTTTAGTCTTACAAAGCTCAGATTTAACAACTTGATGCTAATCTTCGACATTACATTGCTACACATTATATTGGACCTGACTTCTACGCCAAAGTTAGAGAATCAAGAAGATACAAGGAATTGTGCAACAAATGGAAGCTGATATGCAATCTACAAGATCTAAAACTGTATATGGCTTATCCTCTTCATTATTTCCAAATACATAGCCAGTATACACGTCTCATATGTATCAGACATACCCAAAAGAAGCTGACTATTCAAAGGTCTTCAAGTTCAACTATCCTTTGATTAGACAGTATATTCATCCTCAGGCAACTCAAGCTAAACCTAAAAAATCAAAGTCACAGACAAAGCCTGAACCAGTTCCTAAGCCATCACCTTCGTTCACGAAACCTAAACTAGTTAACCAGTGGAATAAATCGTTACAGATCCATACACCTCCTACTTCTCCACCAAAAGTTCAACCTTCCACCTCATCTATCGGGAAGGATAAAGCACCTCAAACAGAGTTCATCGCAACTGTTGCATCTACGCTTGCTGCAGAAGATTCATCTGCTTAATTAAATAATACAGAAGCTTATTTTGAATCCTCTGTCCCAACATCTGAAGTCTCTGCAACATTCTTTGAGTCATCATCTGAATAGATCTCTGAATTGTCTTCTGATTCCTCAGCACAGTTAGTCGATCTATCAGAATTATCTTAAGTCCTGATGAATATGCCTAAACCTACTGAAGTTGAACCAAAAATAAGTGAAGCAGAATCCACATATACTGAACCTTTTAGACCTGACCCAGCACCACAGGCAGCACCTGCTCAACCAGCTGTTCAAACCAAGCCTATTTCAGGACCTTGGTTCACTTTTAACGATCTACCCTGAAGAAATGGAGAGATCACTTGCATGAATTTTTGTGCATGGATAGATCTACAAATGACTCGACCGAATAATCCATTACAGGATATTTTTTTTGAGTTTACATCTCGTTTCACTGGTACTTTGCAAGAGTGGTGGAAAAGTATTAACGACTATTAAAGACTTCAGTATATCCAAGCCACTACAGCTGGAACTCTTCTTGGAATAATTCATAAGGAATTCTTTGGTGACTTTCAACTTATTGATAAGTAGATCTGTCATGAATATTTTGCAATGAAATGTTGTTCACTTGACAAATATGATATGCAAAAGCATTATCAATGTATGGCAGAAAGGTACTATCTTCTTAATGGTTGGAATGATGTTAATCTTCGATATACTTTTATCTCATCCCTTCCAGATCAACTACAACCGGAGTTATAAAGGCCATTGTTTCTTTACAACAAGATATGACTAATATATCTTTTGGAGAAATCTACCAGCTTGCTTTAGCCTCTCTTGATAAGTTATGTGATCAACATGCCTTATTCAAGAATGTCATTAAGGGTGGTCCAGTTCTCAAATAGGCTTGCAAGAAACCTTATCTTCAAATCAAGTGCAAAGACCAAAAGACTTGTGATTGTCATAACAAGAAGAAAGCTTATTTTTGACAAGTCTATTATAGAAAAAAGTTCCGCAAAAAAATGGAAGGCTACAAGCCTCTCAAAAAAACATATAAGAGAAAGAATGGCAAGAAGAAAAGAATGGTTAGATTCTTTAAGAAATCCTCTCATAGCCAGAAAGCTGATCATTACTTTCTCTGCACGTGCTTGTCCTCATAAAACAAAGAAGGATGTAAAGTTATTAAAGCAGTTGCAATCAATTTTGCCTATTCATTCTTCCAATAACTTTGAAGATCTGATTGAAGAACAATCATTTGAAAATGAGGACACAAATTTTGTTGTTTCTATCACGACCTCTAAAGATGAAGAATCCTCTGACTCCTCTGTTTCTCTAGAGGATGATTCACTATATATGCTACAGCAGACCTGTATGAAGTTAGATCATACTCCAATTCAACGACCATACGTCCAGATCCAACTCTTCAGACAAGATAAATATGATAGACCCATCAAAGTTACTGGGTTTATGGATATTGGATCCAGCCGTACGATCGTGAAGCCCAACATTTTACCTTTTGAAGCATGGACCTCACATGATGAGTATTTTACAGCTGCAGTTGGCAATTCATTCAAGATCAGGCTTGTTAAAAAAAGAAAGATCGAGATACGATTCTTTCCACAATGTACAGATTGGACTAAGGTACTTAGAAGAAATTTACCTGGCCTAGATATTCTTATTGGTATGGATGTATACAGTAAAGCCTCACCTTTATAGATCCTACCCACATACCTCAGGTATTGATAATTTTTCAATCCCTACACTGACATAAAAAATATATTTGAACTTTCTCAAGCTCCTACACCATATGCATCGCCAAGTGATAAACTGTTGGAATATTGTCCTGAATTACATGCACACTTTTCTCACCCATATCCTCTGTAAAAAAAATGCTGACTTTTTCATAAGTCTACCTTTAAAAAGATTGAGGATATCAATCTCACGAAAGCCACATATCCAGGGATGAACCCTGATGACCTGAAGCTTGTACAAGATGAGTGTGCTATCCTTCTGAAGCAAGGATCGATTGAGTCAAAAAAATCGAACTGGGCTTGTCAGAGCAAAAGCGTGGAAAAAAGATATTAGTAATTGACTACAAGCCTCTAAATGCATTCCTGCAAGATAACAAGTTTCCTCTTCCAAAGATCAGTACTCAGGTACTATTTCTAAAAGAAGTTGTTATCTTTTCCAAGTTTGATCTTAAAGCAAGATTTTAGCAACTGGGCATTCACCCAACTGAGAGATACAAGACTGCATTTTGCATTCTCAATGCACAGTACCAATGGACTGTTATGTCATTTGGGCTTAAAGTCACCCCATCACTGTTTCAAAGAACAGTGACTAAGATCTATGAGCTTATCCTCTACAGTACAATCATTTACATCGATGACATTCTCCTGTTCTCAAAGACCTATAAGGAACATCGAGCCCTATTGTAACAATTCTTGGATCTTACTAAACAACATGGCATTATGCTTTTAACCTCGAAAAGCCTCATTGGCACTAAAGAAATTGAATTTCTAGGTATGCATTTCAAATATGGATTTTACCAGCCTGGTCCATATATTGCACAAGAGTTGTTACACTTTCCTGATGAACATCTCACTGTGAAACAGATACAACAATTCCTCAGAATTGTTAATTACATCCGTGACTTCATACCATACGTGGCAGCTTATACTTCATGTTTATCCAAGTTACCAAGACAAAATCCACCTTGGCCTCCTGATATTTTCCCTTCCTTTTTTCATTATAAATATCCTTTTCAGCCAAGTAACATTACAACTCTTTCATCTTTTAAAGTTTTTAGTTCTCAAGTTTTTATGGCTAGTCAACCTCTCATTACCTTCATAAAGAAATCTTTTCCTCCTATTACTAGTACACCCATTAGTGTTTCTGAAGTTACCTCACTTGCTCATATGAGTTTTTATTATTATTTGCATCAGTTTCTTCGTGAACATAACTATCTTGGAAGTCCTACAATGTTCAACCTCAAAGCACCTTACCTTATTGTGACTTTTCTCCATAATCCTCTTTCTGAAAACACATTATGGTATCTTTGGGCACTCTCTGCCCTTTATGATTGTGTTGCCACTATATCTCCTCTTCAGCTCTATCGACATCTCTGTGTCATAAACAATGGAAGCTCTTTGTTATGAACATTTTTTGAGTGGTTTCAATCACTAGACCAATGGAAGCAACAATGTTCTCTGGTAATCTCACAACATCGTCTATGGAAAGCTTCTACTAGATGACGATCTACTCATTGCTTCTTCATCCTTCATCGTCCATATCGGGAAACACATACTGGTGTCCTTTACACAGAACATCATATCCAGTTTTATCATACATCATTATACTGTCCACAACATCAAAACAAAGTGCTTCAATCTCTTAGAGATTTTCTCAAAGAAGTAAATCACTTCCCTAATGCACCAGTCATTTCCACCTTTATTGGACTATATTCCGGTGAATTTATTCTTGGTAAACCAGAAGCCCCAAAAGTTGATATACCAGGTTCCAATAGTCCTCAGTATGACATAGAATAATCGATCTCAGATATTGCAGGACATTCTCAGCCTTTTAACTCAGTCTTTCAGAATGCTTAGGACCCAGATGATGATACCTATAGTCCTAGTGAAGATGAATTAAATCAATTCTTGCACAAACTTCACACATATGAGCTTAGTCCTAGTAAAAGACAAAAGACCTATCAAGTTGATATTGATAGCTCAAGTGATTCAGACTCTCCATCCAATTGTCAATTGTGACACGAACCAATTCGTGACAAATAATGCCTTGGATCCCAACTCTCATAATGGGACTTGTCTTTTTAGGAGTTTTTGCTTTTGAATCTTTTGATGAAAAGAGAATTTTTGTGGCCTACAAACTACTATACAATATTTCATCTCATACTGTTTGTTTTTTAGAAAGTTGTTTACTTTTTTAAAGTAGCTTTGTTCTTTTTAAGAGCACTTTTTTAAAGTAGCTTTGTTAAAGGAGTGATGATTGTACTTCAAAGTTATTTTCTTTTTTAAAGTTTTAAAGAGTGTGTCTCTTGAGATATTTACTTTATTACCCTTGCTTCTTCTATAAAAGCAAGGCTCCTTCTTAGTTGTAAGCAGGTTCTTCTTATGTTGAAGATTAGTTTAATGAAGTTTGGTTTGAGTGTTTTCTATTCTCTCTAAGTTCTTCCTCTCCTGAAAGTTTCAAGTCTTCAGTGATGTTATTATCTGTCTTGATACAGAGACAAGTATGCTCTATACTCGCCTCTTCTGAGGATCTTGTGTATCAGAAAGTCTAAGACAGTCTGTGACTACTTTTAAAACAATTACGCTATGAGATTAAAGTTTAACGAGGAAAAGAGTGTAGGTATTATTGCGACTATTGTTTCAAAAGAGGAAAGAAAGTTGTGAAGGATGTAAGGTTTCTAAGAGGAAAGCCAAGAGTTGTGTGCCCGTGGAGCGAAGGATTTTGTTATCTCAGCTCATACCTGAAATTTACTAATAGTCACAAAGGTTCCTGTATTGTTCTACAATAGTCTACCAGACACTTCACTAACCTGCGTTTAGTTAGCCGGTGGTATTCTTAAAGGTGTTGTTTTAGCCTGACAAAGTAAGTTCCTTTAAAGCTCGAACAAAAAGAATGTGTTAACCAAGGTTGGGCATTCTTCCTCATTCCACTGGGATCCGTGTCTGTTAAAGACTTCTACTTTTATTTTACCCTACGCTCCCCTGGCCCTATTCCTTCTTCGACTTTTCTTTACTTAAAGGCAAACACGCGAACATATATCTATACATATCGAACGCCCCTTGTAGCTCTGATAGTAGCAGTACCAAGAGAACTCGTTTTCTCAAGAGGAAAGCCCATCAGTTTAGCAGGCTTTTTTTTTTTTTTTTCTGATGTCTGTTATAAGTCGCAAATGTTCAGATAGTCAATTGAAAGCTTTCGGTCCTGCTGATTTGGTAGCTTGATAGGATAGGCGTCGGCCCGCTTCATGCTCTTTGTCTTCTACTGTACCCGAATCATCCTAAATGTTTAAATTTTTAATATAAATTATTAATTTAGCTTATAATAAACACTGAAATAATCTTTAAAATAATTTATATATAATAATCAGAAGTTTTTTAATTTAACGTTTATCAAAATTTTAAATAAATTATTATCGTTATTTTATTACTATTTTAACACTCTATTTACAATATAATAAGTGTTATTTTAAACATAAAATAATATTAGAAAAGAAAGAAAATAATTTTTTAAAATATAAAAGTATAAACCACTCTTTTGATTAAAAGTTTACTATTATTTAGTCAATTATTTGATTTTGAATTATAATTTATTACTTAATTATAATATATTTTTAATAATATATCTTTTATTTCTTTATCTAATATTGATTTTTTATTTAATACACTTCATTTATTTATCTATATCTAGTGCACGTTTTAAAAGGTAGAAGAGTCCACTTTTACTATTCAAGAAGAAAAAGGATAGCCCACCAAATGAATATTTAAATTTACTATTATATTTTCTTTTTTAATAGTTAAATAAAGTTGTATATTACTTTAAAATCTTTTAGTAGGTAATAGTAAGTTAAATTCCTAAATGAATGGATTTAACAAAGCAGATTCATAAAAATTATTTCCATATTGTTTTCCAATAGGACTCAAACTCCTTGCCAAACATGAATTGTACATAAGAATAATGCTGCTTTTGTGATTATATATAAAGAAGAAACAACATCGATTGATCAACAACGAGAGTACATACATACATTTGTGTTTGGATTCAGGAGGAAATGAGAGCATCAAAACTTGGAAAGGACTGATACTGGAATTGTTGACGGCATTTTCTTCTTATGTTTTGTCGCAAACTAAAGCTGTAGTCAACACCAGCTTCCGAGCAAAAGGAAACATTTTGTAGGACACCGACCGTGCAGACTGTAAAGGTATTCACCTCGAATTCTCTTTTCAATTTTACCCTGTCTATCGTTTGGCCATTGGAAAGGATGATTTATTCAACGACCAAAACGAGACATGGTTGAATAGAGGATCCCAACTCAAAAGTACTTCGAGTGAAGCAGCAGCAAATGGGAAGAGTGCCTCTGTCCTAATTTAAATAACCATATATGGCAAATATTTAAGCAATATTTAGTGTGACTTTTTATCTTATGGCTTCTTTCTAAGTTTTTCTCCATCAGAAAGTGTATTTATCATAAAAGTTTAGCCTATAAATGTTACTTGAGGTCTAAATTATAGGGGAAGATTTTTGGTCAAATAAGATTTTTAAAGGATAGATCTTAAGAATTGACGTCAGTGAAAAAAAAGAAGAAGTTATGTCTCAATTAATATATCTTCAATTATGCTTTCAGTCTCGAAAAGTATCACAAAAATGAAAAATCGAGTTTCAGGATATGTATTTCAAAGATGAATACTACCAATCTAGTTTATAGATTATAAAAGATTTTTTTATGAAAGAAAAGAGACGTTAGACTAGTCATACTATTTTCAGTATTTTGATAACAATAAATTGCAGTAGATGTCCGGACCAGACCAATAAATAGAACTTATCTCTTGTAAACTTATTGATTTAAAATTAATAAAAAATTGTTTCTTGCTTCGAAACTTAAAAAGTAACACGACCACCAAAATGACCAATTTCAATTCAAATTGAATTTGTATTACGAATTATTTATTACTCAAGTGAATTATATGAGAACTATAAAATACTACGTGCGTTTTCTAGTTTATTTAATATACACAAAAAACATAATAATTATAAATTTTATTAATGTAAAAATAAATAAATAAGGGAGCGCTTGGTTCATAAAAATAATAAGAATGAGAATGAGAATGGATGTAATCATTATAATTATAATGGTTGGTTAAGATGAAGAAATGATTACCATTACCATTGATAGTGGTTGGTTTGTAAAAAATATAGTAATTAATTAATTACAAAATGAATTATATTTTAATTAATGA
>JANZLH020000377.1:1128358-1139822 GCA_026770325.2 Erythroxylum fimbriatum
CGGGTGAAAAACACCCCTTAGCCACTTCATGTCCGTTAGACGGACACGCATGTCCGTTTAACGGACAGATTCGGGTGCAAAACACCCCTTTGCCATGTCCGTTAGACGGACACTCATATCCGTTTAACGGACAGGTTCGGGTGAAATTGGCTTTCCGAGCTCAAGCCTTGTCCGTTTAACGGACATGCATGTTCGTTTAACGGACATGTGTTGGAAAAGTTATTATTTTTTATTATTTAATTTATTTTATTTTAGGGTCAGGTTTGAGTTTTAAGTTTTACTAGTATACGCTCACCACCAATGTGGTTGGACAGCAGATAACCCCTCAGGGTTTCAGCAAGGCTCATGTCTCAGGGCGTTGGGCTCCGAAAACGGGGTCCAACATTTAGGGTGTCAGAGAAAGTTTTTAGTATGAGGTTGGACATCCGGTAATGGGTTCCAACAGGGGGGCTGAGAGAAGGAGAGGTAGGAGGGAAGGAAAGAAATTTAAAAAATTTTGAAAATTTTGCAAAAAGGTCCCCCAATTTTTTAAAATTTTCAATACCGGCCGGTACAGCCGAAACGGACTGGTACCGATCCGTATTTAAATCCAGTAGCAAACTAAAAATATCGATACCAGTTTTGGGTCGATACGGTATCTTCCGGCCGGTATCGACCGAAACGGAACGGTATTCAAAACAGCGGCCCAGATGCGAATAGGATATTTGTTTTTGCGATGTGATAACAGGAGGGGTAATTTTTGAGGCTATCAGGACATGGGCCCACCTTGAGATTGTATCCAGGTGAGGGAGTTCGCTCGATTAAATTTAAGATCATTTGTTCATTTATCTGGTGCTGCTTTTTTTTATTCCTATTTATTGGATGGATAGATACTCATAATAGGAATAGGGTAATAGAAACAGGATAACAGGAATAGGTGATTTGTTCCTTTCACTCGGGACATCTTCATGTCACTATGTATTATATTGTACGAATCATAATCGTCTTTTCCTTTAAAGGGTCTTTGGTTCACCTACTAGAATAAATAAAAAATATAATGGTTATTTTTATAAATATAATAGATGAAAAATGAAATAGAATAAGTATTATTTAGTTGGTTTATTTTTAAAAATTTTTAACGATAATGTAATGCTAGTGTTTAGTTTGAAAATATAAATTTATAATAACAAAGGAATAATTGACAAAATGATCAAAATATCCACTATATTCTTTACTAACTATAATAATAATAATAATCATAATCATAATAATAATAATAATAATAATTTTCTTCTTCTTCTTCTTCTTCTTCTTCTTCTTATTATTATTATTATTATTATTAATTTTCTTCTTCTTCTTATATTAATTTTTTTTTAATTATTATTATTATTATTTTTCTTCTTCTTCTTCTTCTTGTTGGACACCTTATGTGTTGGCTTCTAGGTTTTGTTATTTATGTTCCTTTTTAATATTCGGATGTATGTTTATGTTAATATCCATCATGATGTAAATCTCCATTATTACCAATCATGATGCAAATTATGCATTGGTTAATTTTTCCGCCATATACTTCGTGAATTTAGTCCAACTCATGTCAACATTATTTATATATAGTCTCAATTACAGTATAAAATAACATTGGAACGATATTGACAATAAAATTAACCTAGGGCTTTAAATGACTAAAAAGTTATTTTGTAAAAAAAAAAATAATTTTCAACCCTATTTTAAATAATTATACAAAATATTTAAACTTTAGTATAATTTTTAATGTGCTGCAAAAAACCTTCTCTCCCACCCAAGTCTTCAAGAAGGCACAAAACTGAAAATACAGACATTTGTGCAGGATAATTAGGAATTTTATTTAAAGTAATATCCCTTTCATCATCTGTCAATCCCTCTATCTCACCCAATGCACCATCTAACTCTTCAACTCATTGTTGAATAATCATTCGGTCTCAATACTCTTACACAATTCTTTTCCCACTTCTTTTATGTTATCACCCAACAACCTGACAATAGCAATAATTGAATCTACATGGCTTGGTTCTCCCGTACCATTATTCTTTTTTTCTCCTCTTTACTAAAATTGTTTCAGCTTGTCTTTCAACAATTGATATTTGAGGTTGGGTAAAGGATTTATCTATATCATGTGAAAAGGATTTATCTATATCATGCAAACCATACTTAACTTCATATTCATCTTCAACACCTTTATTTATCCCACCTAGACCTTCTTGCTTTTTTATTTCTTCAAGAATATCCGCAGCAGTTTGTACATCATTTCTAATTGCAAGATCTTCTCTATAGATCCCAGTCAACTAATTGTAGAAAGGAAAAAGTCTTCCTTTGAAACTAAGCAGCATCTTTATGACTTTAACAAGATTAAAAAAAACAACATTAGTAATTTATATAAATGACAAGAAAGTAGTTAACGATAATACTTAAAATAAGTTAAAAGTTCAATTAGTTTAAGAAAATACTTAAAACAAGTTAAAAGTTCAATACTTTCACTTAGGTAAGACTCCTATACATAATCTTCAGCAGTGACGATCTTTCTTTCGCTATCCCATCCAAATCTACTAATATCTTCCTTATTATACCATATACAATGCTCCACTCTTTTTTTAATGTCCTAGCCCCTATTCGGTTCAGCTTTTGAAACCTCTAAAAGCACTTTTTTTCACCGCAAAAGCTATTTTAAGGAAAAAATGAGTGTTTGGCTGAAAACTTCAAAAGCACTTTTGAAGTAGAAATAGCTTTTTTAAAAGCCAAAATACAACTTTTTCAGAAGCTAAAATTTGGAGCTTTTAAGAAAAGCCCCAAATTTAGCTTCTTCGGGTAGATGAATTTCCGTCACATACGTATATAACAAATTTTACGTCTTTTAAGTTTCTGTGGTTTTCTTCTTTATTCACTCACACACGACTCATCTTCTCTCACAACGTATGCGATACCCCAAGGTTTGTTCCTCCTTCAGCTGTTGGTGGGAGTGTTGATGCAAACGAACGTCTGTGTTGTTCACGAAGACGACGTCTGTGTACGACGTCTGCGTTAACCAACGCAGACCTTCGTCTATGTTAAACGCAGACGTCTATGACAACACAACGTTCATTTTACTTTATTCCATGTCTCTTGGTAACTCTTTCGAGTCGACTCAGTACGTAGGTTGGAAGTTTGAATGACAACAGTGCTACTGCTAGTTTTTGTTAGTTTGGTTGTTGTGAGATCATGAGTCTGCTCGGTTGAGTCGTGTTGTGATCAATGTTTCCTATAGGCATGGGACTGCCATGTCAGGATCTGACAGGCTAGCTCAAGAACCTTGGGAGGATGACAGTTGATCATATGGTCGACAAAATTTGACCCTTAGAATATTTATTCTTGAAATAAGACAACGTGGAGGGACTGCCTAAACAATAATCTCATCAAGTGTCAGCTTTAGAACAGTAAAATGATGAAGAGGACAATTAGCTTCCCATTAGTCTAATCATTTTATCTTGTTTTGTTTTTTTTCGTGGGTATATCCAAAGCAACCAGCTAATCTTGTATATGGTACTTTGTTATGTTTAGATTCTTGAACTCTGGAATCTTCGGCAATAGGGCACAGTCGTGCCACACCTTGCCTCACTCTGCGACCAAAGCAGCTATGCTCGTGAGAATCAACACTCTTCTTCAGGGTTACTTTGGCATTAGATTTGAGATTCTGGAAGCTATAAAAAAATGAGACATCTCTTCAAATTATTTCCTACAAGATAGTACTTTGCATGTTGGTATATTTTTAAAATTATTTAGCATAAATAATTTTATTATAAAATAAAATATAGTTAAAATTAATAAAAGTGCTTTTTATTTTTATGTTGCCAAACAGCCTACTGTATGAAGCTCTTTTTAAAAAGCTATTTTTTAATTGACAGTCAAACAGTCAACTGGCTTTTAAAAAAAACTCTTCTCAGAAAACTCTACTGACAAAAACTCTACTGATAAAAGCTCAACCAAACGGACCCTTAGTTGCTTAATGCAAAGCAACTGTTAATATTTCAAAAAATACAAACAAAAAAATGAAATACACAATGAACAAATTAACAACAAAGATTTGGTAACATAGTTTGGCAAATCTTGCCTACATTTGTAGGGTCATGACTCAGCTTGATCAACTTTCATTTATAATACAATAGTTTTACCTAAAGTTTTATTGAGCCAACTCGCTTAACCATTGATACTATCCCTCGTACTCATACCTCATGAAAGTAAATCACTCTCAATAACATGACCACTTTATGTTAACCTCAACAGAGAATTTTTGCACCAATGATTGATAATAAAGACGGTAAAGTAACATTAACAATGAAAACACTTTGAGATAAAAACACTGCCTTAAATTTGCAACTTCATCAACCTGTAATCATGAGAAGTTGTCCAACAAGAATTCTACTGTGAATTAACCATCGAATTAATTACTGAAAAGATCCACACACAACAGCCACAAACAATCATTAAACGAATATATGTTTCAGCATCGAAATATCGTAAAAACACAAATGCACAATTGATCAAATTTACTATATGTTTTTCCCTCACAAAAATGATAGATAAGCAGTCTAATTATTCACCCACATATGCAGAAACACGACTATTAAGAATAGCTCAATAGAACATGTAATTGTTCACACAAAAACAAAAAAAATGCAACTGCACAAAATGATTAATTTTCTGCAAGTTTTTCTTTTTCAATAACGGTAACTCAGGTGTCCAAAATTCACACCCCATAGAGAAATGCAGCTATCATAGATAACTCCAATCCCATAAAATCTGCTACCAATGATAGCTACAACCCAAAGATAGCTTTAATCAACCAAATTGGAGCTGCGAAAGATAGCTTTAATTACCGAAATTATAGCTACCAAATAACCAAAAAATTTACACAATATCATTATTAAGATATGGTGATATTATCCCAAATAAATCCTATATTCACTAAGATTTTATCTTTCATGCAATCTTTTGCTTCAAAAGTCTCACCTAATAAATCCTATATTCACTTATAATAATGATATTTCACATATATATTATGTTTAATTACAAATAATGCCTAAAATTAATTAAAAAGATATCGGAACAAATATTTTAACAAAAAAAACTTTATAGTATAAATAAAGAACTTGGCGATTGCTTCTTTGTCGCTCCAATAACAAGAAGAATGTAACCGACATTCAATCTTTAGGTTTAGCATTATAACCTGGTAGTCCATTTCTTTACTTACCCTTCGATGGTCCAATGATAACCGACTTGACGAACCTTATAAAAGCTGGCCCAAAACAAGTTTTACACGTTTCATGCGTTTCTGTGATGCATGCATATTCTTAAACTAACATGAAATGAGTTTGATGTATAGATGAACTTGGTGAATATAGTCATTCCAACTTTTGAATGTTGGTATTGTTATATAACTCTAAAGGGTGCCTAATTTTAATTTAACTCGAGGCTTAAACTTTGAGAAAGTAAACGTTAGAAAAGAAGATTATATATATAATTAATTTCATATTGTTTTATATATAATTAATTTCAAATTTAACTCCAGATTAAACGTAATAGTTTATTTTACTTAAAATTGAACTAGTTTCTCATAATTAATAAAATTAGAGAATAATTTATTAAACTTGAACTTAAACTTATATATACATATATATATCTCATATTTTTGCATGCTATGGGTAAGTTTGCATGACCAAGGCAATTTCTTTATGGAGACAGATTTGCTAGGTAATGGCTAGAGAAACAGAGTGGACTGAGAAAGCTGGAATTGGTACATATTACTCGTGACCATGTTTTGATTCATGCCAAAGGAGGATCTTGTCCCGATTAATTCATTAGAGACTTCGGCTTCACTCTTCTCCGTATAGTATAAACTCAGCTCACGTATGTAAACCTCTTTAATCCTTTTCGGCCCTATAAAAAAGGGATGCATCACTTTTTATATCAATATTAACTTGCTAAACTCGTGAGTATGATAATATATGTCAATATGTGTAAATCATACGCATTTTTGTAGTATGAGAGTGGTAAGAGGCGTGGTCCATGAGACCAACAAAATCCTTTGGTCAGGGGTTCGAGTCGCAACTCCACCCTGGCAGACCAAAGGGACAATTCCTTATGGGGGTGAGGTAACCAGGCCAGAATGTGGGTATCGGCCGCCACAACCGCTCACGAGGCGGGAGGTTCCCCCCAAACCAAGATAGTAGATCCAATAAGTCAAGATCAATTGGATGAAAGGTATCCAAATAGGAGTAATTTAAGATATGATGAATTTGTTTCTAATCAATGAGAATTATAACCTGGTGGGAGTTACGTACCTACCAATATTTGTTTTGAGCGGGAATAATATGAAAAAAGAGAGATATGTTCCTCAAAATGTTAAATTACTCATACAATATGAGTGGTTTAATTCCTAGACAACTTAATAATGTTAAGGGGAAAACCTTTATAGCAGTTTCATAAGAAAATAATACGTTAAGAATCTAGTCTTTTTAAGGACAAATGAGTTACAGCAACGAAAGGAGAATTAACTCTAATGAATATGAATTGAGCTTGAGACTTGGTTAATTTTCCTAAGGGAATTAAAGCCATCAGATGAGTTCCCAATTTAAAGGAAAGGCTAATGGCAGTATTGAAAGATAAGAAGTGTGTCTAGTGACAAAAAGGATACATATAATAAGAAAGGGATTTACTATGAGAAGACATTCTCGCCTATTATAAGGTTTATATTAGTTCGACTAATTTTATCTTTGATAAATATAATGAATCTTGAATTACATTAACTATAGGTAAAGAAAGGGTTCAAAACTAGACAAAGAAATCTATTCATTCATATGGGTTAGAAACAAAAAGTGTTCAAATTATTAAATTCGATATTCGGTCAAAAGTAGTCATCAAGGTAGTGGTATATTAAAATTTCATACAGCAATCATATCATATGATTTTAGGATGATTTGCAAAGATCATTGGGCACATGATAAAAGATCAAATAGTAAATTTGTAATTTTATCATTATATATGGATGATATTTTGATAATCAATAACCATAACTAGTTGGTCAAGTAAATAAATAAATTAACCATCAACCATATTTAAGATGAAGATAATAGACGAGGATGCATACATTTTTAGGTTTAAGATCACCAAAAATCATTTAAGAAGAACATTATTCCTTTTACATTATATATATATATATATCTACATTATATATATCTATATATATCTATATATATATACCTAAAACAATTTCGTCTGCAAGATTCTGAACCGTTTTGTTACTCCCATTGCTAAACTGTTTGTATTTGAGTAATATGCAATATTCTCATTTGTCATAAGAAGAGAGAGAGATAAAAGAAGGTTCTCTATTCTAATGCAATCGATGGACTCATGTACGCTATATTGTGAATGAAACCAAATATATGTTTCGTTGTTGGGATAACTAGTAGATATTAGTAAAATATTGAATAAATACATTAGAAAGTTAAAAAAAATATTCAAATGTACTAGGGACCCAAATGTTCACAATACTTGTTATTAGTTATGATATTTTATTTGTTATCAACACAAAATATGTTTAATTATGTATTAAATGTCAATTTTTATAATGAGTTTTGGGTAAAAAAATCGATTCTAAAATACTAGAATAATTGATTTTGAGTTGAGTGTTAAGGTTTAGAATGAATGTTTAAATGGGTACTGAACATCCAATTTTAAAAACAAAAAGTATTTGTTATCGTCCCAAATAGTTAATCATATCCATCACTTTGTGGAAATGGATATAAGATAAGTTTTAAGCATATGATTTAGATGATAAATGAGAGTTTAAGGCTTAAAATATTAATGTTGATATGAATTATAAACTACAACAACAATATCCGGTATAAATCTCGCTAAAGCACGAGGTCTGGGGAGGTGTAGTAGTACACAACCTTACCTCTAACTAGTAGAGACGTTGTTTCCAAATGACCCTCATCAAGCAGGAAGGAAAAATAAATAAATAAATAAATAGTATAAATGAAAAATACTAAGTAAAATGATAATAAAAATAAATAAATACAAATATATATATATATAGTAAAATGGTTAAAAATGAAAAATTTTAAAAATACATACATAAATAAATACAAATAATAATAATGATATATACTAGAATAGAATAAAATTAAATTAAATAAAAACAATAGCTAGAAAGATAAGAATATATATATATATAATACTAATAACCATAATAACACGGATAATTATAAACATTATAATAACAATATATAAATTATTATTATTATAGTAAAGATAGTGATGAAGATGATGATGATAAGAACGATAATAATAATATTATTATTTTTATTAAGTAGTTATCTCTTAGGCTAACTACAAGAGACAAGAGTTAAGGGAATAAAGAAGATTGTCAGGATATCTTTACGAGGGATCCTTAACCTGAGTCCTAATACATCAAAGTTTTCGATTATGGGTCATGTCTTTAGTAAGTTCCAACATTGCCAGATCATTTTTGATCTCCTCCGCCCAATTCTTCTTAGACTTTCCTATTTTTTTCTTAAAATTACAAAGTACGATCCTTTCGTATCTTCTCACTGGAGTGTCACTGGAGGGATCCTTAACCTGAATCGTAACACGCCAAAGTTTTCGATTATGGTTCATGTCTTAAATAAGTTCCAACATTGCCAGATCATTTTTGATCTCCTCCGCCTAATTTTTCTTAGACTTTCCTATTTTTCTCTTAAAATCACTAAGTACGATCCTTTTGCATCTTCTCACTGGAGTGTCTGGGTGTCTCCTCTCAACATTTCTAAACCACCTAAGATTTGTCTCTTTTAATTTGTCCATCTGATTAGCAACCTTTAATTTGTTCCTCACCATTACATTCCTAACTTTATCCCTTTTGGTAAGGTTGTACATTTAACGGGGCATCCTCATCTTCGTCATCATTAGCTAATGACTATGAACTTATTTGATGGATCAACACTTCGCTCCATAAAGCATGACTGACCTAATCATTAAACGATAGAATTTACCTTTAAGTTTGAGTGATATCTTCTTGTCACAGAGAACTCTTATAACACTTTTCCATTTTTGTTACCTTGATCTGATTCGATGAACTATGTCTTCATCAATTTCTCCATTGCTTTAGATGATAGATCCTAAATGTTTGAGACATTCCTTTTGCAGTAAAACTTCTGATCCAATCTTTATCCCTATATTTGTAACCACCCTATGTCACGAAAAGTTACATTCCACGTACTCAGTCTTAGTCCTACTCAATCTAAAACCCTTGAACTTTAACGTGTCCCTCCAAAATTTAAGCTTAGCATTGACCCTCTTCTTTTGTCTCATTCACTAAAATAATGTCATCAGCAAATAACATGTATCAAGGCACGCCCCCTTGAATATTCTTTGTAAGCTCGTTAATTACTACTGCAAATAAAAAGGGACTCAAAGAAGAACCTTGGTGTAGCTCAATATCTATAAAAATACCTCTATCTTTTTCTCTTGATGTCATTTTTAGCTACTAGAAAAATGATTTAAATGATCCAAATGATTAATAAATGAGGAAGATTGTTCTAATTTCGAGGTTACATGAAAATATATTAAAAGGATCCTCCTTCTATATAGAAGACATTATAAATATAAAGCATTTATATAATGAATTTGAAATGATGATTAATGCAATAAATAATTTATGATACCTTTTCAAAAAAAAATGATACGTCATATTAAATCTTCTTAAAGACCAAAGATGATAAATAAAGATATGATAAATAACAAAAACATCTATTTAAGTATCAATAAAATTTTCAATTAAAATAATTACAATAACTTTTAAATATTAAATATTTGTTTTTAAAAATAAAGATTAAAGAAAAAGGCAATAAAAACAAAAAATATATAACAAAAAATTCTCGAGAAACTTCATCCTTTAATTTACGGAGAAGATAAAATAAAATCTAAAATAATACTGTAATTTTAGAAATTAAAATGTGACATTTGATTAATGTAGTTAGAAGTGAGTAAATAGAATGGACAATATCATTGTCAATTTTCTTCCCTCGTAGGCTTTTTTTTGATATAAAACTGGATCTTTCGTTAATCAAAGGTAGAGCAATAATCCCAAACCTTAATAGGGGCATATAAATAAGAATGTCAAGCTAACTTGTGAGCTTCGACATTATAGTACCTACTTATCCAATGCATTGAAAAATCAGTTTGACGCTTGAGAATTCCAAAACAATCATCTATAATTTTACCAAAATTAGAGGAGTCTTCCCTAGGTGATTGAAGGGAGTAAAATACTCCCTGAGCATCCATTACAATAGAGCATGATCCATGAAGGTGCTGATCAGCCCAGGATAGAAAAGATCTACACGTGATAGCTTCTGCTATCTTAGGGTCAAAGACTTACATAATAAAACGTGGATTTGGCATGCGAATTGCTTAGTATGTTATCAGGGACGGAGCCAGACTCAAGTTTAAGAGGGGGCCGGGAGCCGGGGGCTAATATTTAAAAAATTTTCTTATTTATTAAAAAATTTTATAGGTAAATTTAAAAAAAAAATTGAAAGGGGGGCCATGGCCCCCCTCCCATACAAGTAGCTCCGTCTCTGAACAAAATGAATCCCGATAAAGTTAATACATAAAAGGAAGGAAATAGATTTTTGTACACATTTACGTGGGAAATGTGTGTTTAAAAATCAAGGGCAAAGACTTAAAATAAGTTAAAAGGACAAAGCGATCACTTGGCATGGTGCTTAGGTTAGAAGTTTACAATAATTATTTGCCTACTCCATAAAAGAATTCTTACATTTCTTTTAGTTTTGTCCCTAAAAATTCTCATGTTTTTTTCTCTCTTTAAATACCATAGATGATATAGCTGAATACAATCTTAAAGATAACTTTGCTCTGGTAATTTGCTTTTTTAGTCCGCTTAATAATTTTAAGTCAATTTTATTTGTTGCTACTTATTGAATTTGTGCATAATTGTTTAGTGCAAATACGATCAAAAAAGGATTTAAGATCTCTTTTGCTAAGTCACATAATCTAAAGACTTTGTCTTAAGAATGATTGCCTTTTAATTTATCCATTGCGTTAAACTCCCATTGGATTACCAACCATAAAACAAGTGGTGCCTTGTGTAGGTTACACTTTGAACTAGATTACCTTAGTTAAGGTACTTTATGAATAGAGACTGGGTAGCACATGTAGCGCCCCCTCATCGTAGGGTACACGACGGGAACCCGAGGGTCGCTCCAACGAATATCCCACGATAAAGGTGCACCACCAGAACATTTCTACTAATAATCCTCATGGCATCGCGATAATGTAAAATCACAACATAAGAAACCAGTAAATTTTAATATCATACTAACAATCTGATACAGTTATCCAAAAGTAGAATAGACAAGTCTATCAGTCCCCTAACCAAAACCAAAAAGGAAACTGA
>JANZLH020000377.1:1154777-1179444 GCA_026770325.2 Erythroxylum fimbriatum
GAAATACCACCTAATCTAGAGGAAATCAAAAGAAGATAATAGAGAGATTCAATTAAAAGAGGAAGCTTGGTGATTGCCGGACAACATATTCATGTATTAGAGGAGTCATAGATTAGATCAGGTTTTATGGTAGATTAGGTTTTAGGTTAGGTTAGATTTTTTTTATCCTTCTTTTCTTTCATTGCTGCAAACTTTCATTCTTCCTTGTCACACCTTGTTTTCTTCTTGATTTTATTATTAAGTAAACCATTGTTGATTTTCTTTATTTTCTGCCAAACCATCGCACTCTTCCTTAAGGCTGCCGCGTTCTTTCTTCTGGCGTTAGTCCACGTTTCTCATTGTTCCAGTCATTGTCGTATTATCTTATTCTCTAGGAATTGCCGCATCTTTGATTTTTTTTTCCTCTTGATTCTTCATTGTCCAATAACATCATCGCACCTCATTCTTGGCTAACGCATCTTGATCTCTTCTTGCTTTTTATCCTTTGGTTGCCGCTGTCTTGATTTTCTTTTTATTCTAAATAGCTTCCTGGCCCACGTCTCTGGTCCTCCAACAACAGATCACCGCATATCATCTCTTCTCATTGGACTACTGCATCTTGGTTTTATTTTATTTCTTCATTATTCACAGGATCGTCGCCCTTCTCCTTGGCTGCCGAAGTTTCATGTTTCTTCATTATTCCTTCAACACCTCGACGCCTATTCATTCTCCAGTGCTGCCGCAATTTAGTTTAATTGTCTTTCATATTTTAATTCTTTTACAGCTTCCAAGTAGATTAGTCACATAGATTAGGGCTTTTAGTTAATTTAAATTTTCTGGTTTTTGTCTTTAAGTTTATGCATAGATTTCAATTAGGGATTTTGTTAATTTTAATAAAGACCAGTTATGGAGTTTGTTTACTTTATTATTTCTTTTGATTTCAATTTAATTATGGTTTCGATTTATGATTTTTCCTTTTATTTTTATTGTCGTGACAAAAACCCCCTCGCTATTTTTGTTTGAACTAGCTAACCTTTACTGTTAAAGATTCCTCGTGGGAACGATATCCGCTTACCGCTACTACATTAAATTGTTTTAACGGAAGTGATTTCTTTTATATTTGGTTGCAGGCGACAGCATCACCAGGAGGAAATAAGAAGATTAAGATTTCATATACCATTGCTTAATCTAACCACTCTTACTCCTTCCACTACTCCTAAAACTGATCCTAAGAATAAGAAAGTGCCTGAAGTGCACTGGATTGTAAACAATGATGGATCAGATGAAGAACTGGCTTTATTAATAAGGGGACCACAGACTGGAGAAAGTATCGCAAAACAAGCTCTAAAATGAAGAAACTACTGAAGCTGAAAAGAAAGAAGAAGAAGAATTAAGGAAGAGAAAAAGAGAGGAAATAAGAAAAGGAAAAGAGCTTTTGGTTTAAGAAACGAATTAGGACCAATTCGGTAGGGATGAACTGGTGTTTAAAGAACCCTTATTTAAAGAAATCGCTAAGGCCAAGAGAAATAAATCAAAGAAACTCACTGTACTCCAGAAGGGAAAACCCTCTTCTCCGATAAATTTGTTCTAATCAATGGAAGCAGAAGCAAGGTACAAGATGCATTACAAAAAGAGAAAGGTGGTAGTAGGACATATCTTGGCTTCCAACCTATTCGATGATATCGATATTCTCATCAGAACCTTCTTTCTTGTTGTTGGTTAGGAAAACTTTTTAAATTTGGACGAAGCAGTATATGATGAATTGGTAAAGGGTTTCTACACACATATGAGAAGAGAATAAATAGATGGGAAGTTGGCAATCATCTCGTGGGTACATAAGTGCGAGATCTTGGTTACAAAGGAAATCTTGGGGAATATTCTGGGTATAATTCCAGTCGATAGGACTGATGTTCCCTGTCACAAGTGGGACATTGTTGACATTGATCTGGGGGAGGCAGTGGACATTATATGTTTGCATACTGAGAAAGCCTATAAAGGGAGACCCTTGTGTAGACACTTAGACCTACTACCAACATGCCTTGCATCCATTTCAGCTACTTCAATTTTCCAAAGAGTAGCTCAATAGAAAGGTGCATCCTTTTAGATACGTATGTAGTCTATAATCTTTTGAAGGGCAATAAGATGAACCCCCTAACAATGATTCTAAAGTTTATGGTGGACAAGGGAAGTCACAAGAATATCACTGGTGGCCTACCGTATGGGATGCTGTTGACCAAGATTTTTACTTATTTTGGAGTGCCTTTTGACAACCTAAATTGGTATGAGCCTGCAAAGTTCCATTCTTCAATTCCCTACCAATTCAGTTACAAGCTAAAGGATAATGTGTGGGTAGATAAGAAAACAGAAAGAGTAGCAGATCTTTTAAGTCCTACCCCACAAAAGTCAACTCGTGTTCCTCTCCAGAGCTCCAATGATATGATCCTTCAACATTTGAAGGAAATTCTTTCAAATCAAGAACAAATGCACAACCAAATAGACAATATGCAAAGATCATATTCTTGATTTGCAAATGTTGCTTAGAAAAAATGACTGATTATTGTCTCTGTTTTCTTGCTTGGTTTGTTCCTGAATACTAATAATTTTATTTGATGCCTTAATTACTGTTTCCCTCTATTCTTTTTGATAATGACAAAGGGGGAGAAATACTTGATGATATATTTCCAATTTTCCCTTGGTATATTTTCAATTTTACTCTGATGATACATTTATTATTGATGATATATATTATGTCTTGATGATATAGTTGCTAACGATATATTCTGCTGAAATTATAGAATTTAAATCTGTGATAAACAAATAATAAGCTCTTTTTGTTAAAAGTCAGGCTCTTTCTAATTATAACTCCAAGTAAAGTCTACAAGTATCTTTCGAAACCTTTTATTATTATTTAATTTTAAAATATATCTATTATTGTTTGTCATCATCAAAAGGGGGGGGGTTGTTAGCTTAAGGTTTATGATTAATGATTTTCATGATAATTGTATAATATTTCAAAATTCAAATTGGATTTGTTTCCTTGTACAATTAACGGTCTAATTCTCAAAAGGAAATAAATCCGTAAGAAATACGCTTTCTTTCTTATAGGAACCTTCTTTATGAATTCACCTTATTAGAAATAGTTTATCTGAAAGGATCCTACTAATTATGAAGGTTGTGTATTAGCCCCGTGATTACTGAAAGATTTTTGGTAAAGATGACATTGAAGTTTTTCAAATTTAAATCCATTCAGTTGACTGAGGATGCAAGTGAAGCAACAACTATTTGAAAGAAATGCCTTCTTAAGGAAGAGTCACTATTTTTGCAAATATAGATCAGACTCTTGAAATATATCTATAGCATCAATTCTCTTAAAAGTGATATCATTATCAAAACTCTTATGCTTTAGAAAGTGAAAATTCATTTTGAGAGAGATCATTGAAGCTCATAACGAGCAAATTACATTTTCATATATTTAGAGCTTGTAGAGGCTAACTAGATACTACTAGTTTGAAAAGTTGAAGAACCTTGAAAAATATATACTCGTGAGCTTGAAAAGGCTTGTCAAATTACTACTTGAGATTTTAGTGAAACACTAAAGTTAGATACTTGGGGACTGGACGTAAGCTTGGGTTATAAGCCGAAATAGTATAAATTGACTACATCATTCTTTCTCTTCTCTTAACTTTGAAATTTTCACATTATATTGTTTCCATTTTTATTTTGCAAGAGGCTCCTTTACTTTTAAAATAGGTTTTTTTTTGTTTTTATATCGCAAGGGGTTTCTTTCAAAAATTAGTAGGCTCCTATTGATTAAAAAGGCCCTTCTTTTTTAGCGTTAACAGACTCCTTCCAAATGATAGGATCTTCTCCTTTTCAACATTAACATGATCCTTTTGAAAGTTTAAAAGACCTTCTATTTATAAATCGATTTTGTTTATGTGGATGTTATCGCTTTGAAAGTTTCTTAATTTTTTTATACACGCAATTCATCTCCGTTTAGCGTGTGTTTGATTTATCAATCAATTGTCAAATACAAGCTAATATCTAGTGACTGAAATATTATAATATATAGTGACTGAAATATTGGAGAAGTTTCTGTGGAAGAGGTGGCCTCGTAATTATTTGAAAGTGTTTTCTGATTAACAATCGTATTCTGTGACATAAACAATTAATTACTTCCAGTCGCATATTCATCACTACATAGCACAAAAGAAAATGGCATATTCAGAGGCAGCTACTCTCGAAAACTTGAATTCATTTTTTAGTCTTCATAAGCTACTCAAAGACCCCATGTTCTTCATCCCAAAATCCTATCTACTCCCTGAACTGCAAACCCCGAGCACTTTCGGTACTACTGTTGCTCCAGTGGCTTCAATCCCCACAGTTGACGACAACATGTTGGTGTCAATGGAAGACTTGAGCTGGAAAAGTTGGGACTTTGCTTGCAAAGAATTTAAAAGCGAATGGTTGAAGGGGCGTGGAGCGGGAGCGTGATGGTGGGTGGGCGGGTGGCAGCAGCAGAGGATGGAGATAAGCCCGTACGGTGATCTTCATTTTTAGGCATATGAATATTTGCAAAAGAAGAAAACAAAGGCGGGAGTGTACAACAGCTTAGGAATGTGTGCTGAGTGCGGATTTGAGTGTTAGTTTGGAACATGACGTTGGTTGGCGTGAGTCTGAGTCTGGGTCTGACTGTTCAGTTCAGTGTTTTTGCTTTGCTTCGGAGCAAAAAGGCCACACTGCACTTGCAAGTAATTCAGATTTTTTTTTGTCTAATACTCCCTCTAATTTATAATAAGAGTCGTTTTAGATACATTTTAATTATTCAAAATAAGTGTCATTCTTGACTTTATATGCATGTTTATAATTTTACTTCCAAAATTAACCTTTAATTTATCTCACATCTTAATTACACAGATTATATTTTCAAAGGACTTTAACATGTAATTAATAAGGATATATCAGACATTGCATTAACTTTCTTAATAAGTGTGTATTTCTCTAAAACGACGCTTATTATAAATCGGAGGGAGTATAACTTAAACTTTTTAGCCATAATGTTTTCAAAATATTTAGAACAGATTTTAAATCGGCAGAATTAACTCTCGTTCAATTAAATATTATTTTAATGCTGACATGACTTTATTTTTTACAATTTTTAAATACAATGTACAACTATCATATAAATAATTTTTTTAAATTAATCAAAAAGTAAGTTTCTCAGTCTCATGATAGCAGGAGTTTTATATATTCTAGACAGGAAGTCTCACTTGCCATATGGTAATGAAGCTTATATTTATATATTTTAGGCAATAGGTTCCGCTTACCGTATATAGTGAAACCTATTTTTTATTTAAACATAAAAAATAATAACACGTTAGCATTGATGCAACGCTTAACTGATGAAGAGTTAATCCCGTTAAAATTTTTATCTATTTAGGGTTCATTTTGAATGCTTTGCAAACATTAGAGTTCAATATAAACATTTCAAAACGTTAAGGTATGTTTATATTTTGTTATAGATAATGAGGTTCAAAATGCACTTTTTGCTTTAATATATAAAAAGATATAAACTTTCATTATAATTAAAAAAGAAAATTTAGAATTTTTTTATAATTTCATTTTTTAATATGCTCATTTTCTTATACTTTGATTAAAATTAATGACTAAATACACACAATATAATATTAAATGTTGACTAATTTAACGTCAATAATATTATAACTTAACTCAGTTTTTAAGTTTGACCCAAACTAATTAAAATTGACTTAAATTAATAATTTTAAGATAATTGTAATAAAATATTTATTTGATTCATATTTAATTAGTTTAGTTTAAATTTAAGAATTGAGTTGAATCGCTATATAAGCAACAGTTGATTAATACATGTATAATATTCATATTACGTATATTTTGTCGTTATTTTTAGTCAAAATTTAAAAATGTTTTTATAAAAATAAAAATTAAACAAATTAAACAAATTTTATATAAATTTCTTATAAAGTTATGTCTTTTATTCTTAAAAAATTGACCATTATCCAATATTTAATTCTAAATCACTGATTTATCAAATAGATTTATGGATTATTATACACATGTACAATTTATCCAATATTATTATTGAAAAATTCATTATTGAATCATTGTTTCCAAGCCCATGATATTCTGACTTTGGTTTTTGGTTTATGCTTCCGTACTTTCGAGTCAGTTTCTTAAATGAGATTATTCGTATCGAAAACTAAATCTAAAGCTAAAGAAGGTTGTATCTCCAAGAAACTAAAAGGACTCTGCCAAAAGGTTGTACATTTATAATTGCATGTCAACCACTTGTCATATCGATACGAAGAACATACGCAGCAAGCCATCGCTCGGTGACTAGACCATTACACAACATTAGCATACCAACAACATTGCACACGTCAAAAAGTGCCATTTACTACACGATTTCCGCACCATTACCCAACTTCACTTCACCCCTTTTCTGGGTGTGTTTGGTCGTTTCAGGACAACGATTTGGCGGCAAATTTACACATTTCTCCGAGTTTATGTACTCGTAATTTTTGAATTATCAAGAGGTATTATTGTATCAGAACTTTTAAAATACTCCCTCCAATTTATAATAAGTGTCGTTTTAGAGGAATGTACATTTATTAAGAAAGTTAATGAAATATCTTGTATACCCTTATTAATTACATGTTAAAGTGCCTTGAAAATATAATCTGTGTAATCTGTGTAATTAAGATCTGAGAGAAATTAAAGGTTAATTTTAGAAGTAAAATTATAAACATGCATACACAGTCAAGAATGACACTTATTTTAAATAATTATAATGTATCTAAAACGACACTTATTATGAATAAGAGGGAGCATAAGATAAGTGATGAAAATACGTAACAAAAGAAGCTTTACCTCGATGTTTGTTGACAAATTCAATATCTTTAGTTATCGTAGATTTGATGCAGGGTCACGTGGCAAAAACATCTATTGTTTCATGCAAAAGGGCACGCCCAAATAGTGACAGATAAACATGAAACCGCTAGTTTATAACCCCAATGTTACTTCAACCCGTTACGATAGATGCTGTTCCGCAAGAGGACAAACTGCACCTAAGGTTAACACTTTAAGAGCCAATGGTCAAATAGGGCAATTTTAAATATTGAAATTTCGAGTTGAAGTGCCATTATTGGCCCTGAAGATTCTCCAAGGTCTCATAGTCTTCTTATTTTCATTTTTTTTTGATAAATCAGAAATTGATAAATACTAAAAGGTTCATTTCGCTAAAGGCCTTTCATCCTCACAACTTGAAATTTGAGTTTAATTTGCTGATGTTGCTACCAAAATTTGAATTATTCGTAGGTTTTTACTGATATCGAGGTGAGTATTAAAATAAACGATTCTTTTACGGTTTAAAAATTACAAATTTAGGTTACGAAAATAACTTCTTTATAAAAAGTAAAATTACAAAAATTTTGAGCACTCGAGTTATTGTTGTTATTAATTTTGCTGTTATATTAAATATCCTCATTAGTGTTTGTAATTATAAGTTAACAAAAATTATTAAGGGCAATTCATTATTACGACTTATAACAATTTAGTTTGCATAGAAAAATTTTCAAAATTAAGGAATATTTTATTTCAACTCATTTTTTACTATAATTTATCCAAAATAAATGTATAAACTAACATATTGAAATATCTCCGCATTATTATTAGGATTGATATAAAATATTAAAAATTAAAATATCATCTTACATATATTCATTGAGAAAAGGTTAAATAATACTTATGGAAATCTTTTCTATTTATTATTGTCAAAGTTTATATGATTACTCATTCCTTTTGAAAGATTATACTTTGATCACATGATAATATGAAATTATTAAAATAAAATAAGAATAATATTACTAAAATGAAATAAACAAGTTAATACTTATTAAAAAAGTATGTAATCATTCACAATTATCTATCATTTTATAAATGATTTCGATTTGACCCTAAGATTGTTCAAATTTACTAAAATAAAATAAACACGTTTAATTTACAAACTAGGTTATATACAATTAGTCATAATGATATATTAAAGCAAAATTTATAAATCTCTTTTCCTAAAAAAAAGACATTATTTAAAGCATTAGCCATTTTAACTTTTAATATACTAAAAGACTTCGCCAAGGACATTTGGGTAATTTCAGCCAACGAAAATGACAAAGTTCTCTAATTTTCATTGCCTATAAAATACCAGGAGAAAAACATATGCGAGCATGTCTGAGAACTGAGAAGTGGTGATTGTGTTTGGTAATAGGTTAATATAGCCTTATGTAGTGTCTGCTACTTCGACTCAGTTTCAGCTCTCTTTCTTCTGTCTTTCTGCTTCTCGCTCCAATTATTATTATTATTTAATCTCAGAAGCTCCGTCCCTTTTTGAAAAAATCAAGTCTTTCCGAGGTACAAAAGCGTCTCTGCTTTTATCGTTCAGCTCTTGAAAGCGGAGAAAAAGCTTCTTACTTTCTCTTCCATTGCCATGGGATGCTCGTGCTTTTATGGAGGCTTTGTGTAACTTAGATTGCTTCCTGTGTCCATCATGGACTTTGGGGTTCTGGGGTTGGATGGTTTTGTGGGTCCTGAAAATATTGGTGATCCTTCTCAGGTCTCAGCTTCTGAGACCAAAACAAAGATTCTTGAATCTGGTTCGGTTAAGCATGAGAGATCTTTTGGGTCTGGTCAAGATGACTGGGGGAGTCTAAAGATGGCAAGGACTGATGATGTCTCAGTCCCCAAGTCACTGCCATTGCACCAAACTAGTGGTTTCTTGAGATCTAATGTAATGGTCTCTGATGATTCTCGCCAGCAAGAGCACATGCTTAGCTTCTCTTCTCCCAAACCAGAAGCTGCTCGTTTTCTTAGTAAAAGTGGTGGCTTTGTGGATAGAAGCGCTCAAAACATCAATGGCTTCCCTTATTATCAGCAATCATCCTCAGCCTATAGTAGAAGTGGAGGTAGGGTGGACTATTCTTGTGCCTTTTTCCTTAATTATTAGCTTTGTTTGGTCAAAGTTTGCTTGTGGGCTTGCTCTGGTACTTGATTTTATGAAGTGTTTTTTTCTTGGAGAAAACTAAGATAACTAGTTCTCAGGTATCGTTTGCTGATGCTTATGTTTGTGATTATCTTCATCTTCTAGCTAAGGCCGTATGTAGTTATATTGGGTATTTGGGAAAATTTACTTTTGATTATTGTCTAAGGGAAAGATTGACTTTTTTTTTTAATCTTTGAAAAGCCTGAGTTGTTCTGCTTTGGATTTGGTATAACTTTTGGCACTCAACAATCACTAAAAAGAAGAGGTGAACATTGAGGAAATTAATAGGACTAGATAAACTTGCAATCCAAAGACCATTTTATCCGTATTTTCTTTTACTCTAAAAGTTAATGGTTCATTTACCTGCATTTATGTTGCTGTCAAGAAGCGTTTATGTGTCTAAATTTGCAGGTTATGGTACTGGAAGCTTGCATGGTCCTTTTGCTCGGATAAGAGGTCCTTTCACTCCATCTCAGCTGATGGAGCTAGAACACCAAGCTTTAATCTACAAGTACTTGGCTGCAAATGTGCCTGTGCCTTCCAATCTGCTCATCCCTCTCAAGAAATCCATGTACCCGTACAGTTTGTTGGGAGCTTCATGTAAGCAAGCTTCTTTATGATCCTTGGAAATAAACATCAAGTATTCCTGCACTTTTCCCTACAATACATGGATAAATGATCATACTTCTGAATCAATCTGCAGTTGTTTCTGTTTTCTTTGTCTCTATCAAAACTTTTAAATGTTTTCTTGTCTAAGAGACAATGGCTATTGGTGTGTTAGGATTTCTTTACTTTTACTGTTTGTGTAGACGCGTTGATCTGTTTCTTTACATCATATTATGGATTTTTGTACGTTATGTTTGTTTTAGTCTTTTCAATCAGATAATGCAATTGCTTTTGCAAATCCGTTATATGTCATCAAAAGAGGTTCTTTCAGTTTTTAAGTAAGATTATGCTTTGAGTTGATCTTCTTTCCCCTTTCTATTAACCCATTTTTCTTCTACCACAACCCTCATTTTCTTTTTTCTTTTCTCTCTGTCATGTTTCTTTCTAATTTACAGTGGGACGGAGTACTTTCCATCTGGGCTATGCTGGCAACATCCCTGATCCTGAGCCTGGTAGGTGTCGTCGAACGGATGGAAAGAAATGGCGGTGCTCGAGGGATGCTGTAGCTGATCAAAAGTATTGTGAAAGGCACATAAATAGGGGCCGTCATCGTTCAAGAAAGCCTGTGGAAGGCCAGACTGGCCATGCTGGGACCATGACTACCAAGTCCAAGATGGTGCCAATTGCTTCTTCCACGTCGACGACAGTTCTAACCAGTCGAGGTGCTTCCAACATCCTCGCTGTCGCACAGCAAGAGTTCAAGAGCTTGCAAACAGCTACTGCCAATTCTCCTGCAAATGCATCTGTCAACAGGCAAACTAATGATGATTTCTTGTGCTTGAGTTTTCAATATTGTCTTTATAATCTTAAAGTTTATACGAGTCTACAGAGTTGATAATCATTTTCCTTTAATTTTCCTATAAAGTTGACCTTATCATGTCGTCTTTACTTTTGGTTCCTAAGAGTTGGACCTAGGATTCCTTTTAAGGTGGATAATTTTTTTTCCATTATTCAAGAAGTTGCTTTAATAGTTTCTTAGATTGTTTACTTCAATTGGTCGATACTAAACAAATTACATGCAATTGTCAGAGGACAAGATACACGAGGCAAAACCATTGTCTCTTCCAAAGGTGATCCAAAGTCTGAGGGTTCTACTCCTACCATTTTGGAGCAAGATACTGGAATCGTCAAATCTCCTTCATTGAAGTTTGGACTTGTTTCCTCTCATTTCCTTGGAAATCCTTCTTACAGTTCTTACATGAACACCAGAAGTTGTGATTCTTTTCTAAATTTCAGTGACCAAGAAGCCGAAGACCAACATCCACGTCGCAGATTCATGGATAACTGTTCTAAGGACCAGGGAAGTAACTCGGTCATTAGTTGGCCTGAACAGCTGAAGTCTGAATGGACTCAACTCTCAATGTCAATCCCAATGTCCTCCACAGACTTCTCATCGTCATCGTCCTTTCCAACACAGGATAAACTTATGTTCTCGCCACTAAAGTTATCTCGCGAATTTGAGCCCATCCAAATGGTTTCAGGCCAAAAGACAGCCAGCTGGACGCCGATCTCTTGGGGAACTTCAGTGGGTGGTCCACTGGGGGAGGTGTTAAGCACTACTACAGGCAATGCACGTATTTGCAAGAGTTCATCAGACCTTAACATTTCGACTGAAAGATGGGATGGAAGCTTGCAGTTGGGATCTTCTCCAACTGGAGTGTTGCAAAAAGCAATGCTTGTTTCACTTTCGAACAGCAGTTCAGGTAGCAGCCCTAGAGCTGAAAGCAAGAAGAACAATGATGGTGCTAGCTTCTACGAGGATGTGCTTAGTTCAACAATTGTAAGTTCGTCTTTGTAAAATGCTTTGTCAAGTTCGTCTTTGTAAAATGCTTTGTCCTGGAACCGTGGAACTTGTGGAAGACAAGACTTTGAAGTTGTTTATCTGATAAAAATATATTTCTTTTGTTTCTCTTTGGTTGCTTTATTTTTTTTTCTTTTCAAAGTTTAGAATGTAAAAGACTTTTAACAGGAATTGCTCATTTTGTTGTTTAATTTTATCAGGTTGAATATTCACGTCCGATCGATCTCCATTTTGGAATTTGACATTTTTGGAATGACTAATCATAAAAAGTTAATATCGAATCAAACTTAATTATTTTAAAATATATTTTGAGTTTGAGTTTACGTATTTGGAAACTTCAATTCTATTTAGTCTATTACCAATACTAAATTTTATTAAAATATATTTCACATACATTAATACTTCTAATATTAAAATAAGCATTGAAATTTTGTTAAATTGCCTTTAATTAATTTAATTAAATTAAAATATAGTGAAATTATTAAAAAGAGTGACGTTTAAAGTTTGAATAAATATATTAAAAATTATAAAATGATATAAAGTACAATATATATGAATATAAAGAGTTCATAAATTTAAAAATATTTTGCGTTGAATTAAATGAATTTCCAATCAATATTTTGATAATAATAAAACATAAATATGATTAATGAATTTGTTATCTAGATGATAAACTATATTAGAACAAGATGTACTATGCATAACTTCAAAAGATTCTTCAAGAATATATAAGGAAAAGTTAAAATTTGAAATCTTCAAAGTGGTGATTAAGTCAAAAACAAAAGATCTTGTATTTTGTGATGTTAATTGTAGTATCTTCTAGTCACTTTGAGAACCCTTTAGGTCGCTGAACAAATATTTTATCTTACTTCGCTACAGAGTTTCTTATTTATCAAGAGGTATTAAATCTTTCTATCTTCTAAACACTCTTTAGGAAATATTTTAGAAGTTGCTTTTTATTATAATTGAATTAAATTAATTAAGTTTGAACATTTGAAGTTGTTAAAATCTAATTTTTAGGAGATTGGTTGACCAATATAAGTTAGTGGTCAATCAATATAGGTTAAATATGTGATACAGCTATTTGTTGACACATTTATCTAGGGATGGCAACGGGACGGGTATGGGGCAGGTATGCCATCCCCGTACCCGCCCCATGAACCTGCCCCCACTCCCATACCCGCCTCCATCCTCATCCGGAATTTTTTTGGCACCCCCATACCCGTACCCGTTTACCCGCATCTTTTTTTTTAAAAGATAAGTTTATTTAATATGAATGTATATATTAAATATATATATATATAACGGGTATATAAGTATGTATATATATATATAATGGCAAAATTGTAATTACTATATAATGGGTAAACGGGTATGGGAGTGGTATCCCCATACCCGCCCCACGGGTAAAAATTTGCTCCCCATACCCGCCCTCATTCGGATAATTTTATCGGGTACCCATCGGGTTCGGGTACAATTGCCATCCCTAAGGGTAAAGAATATGGTGCTTCTTTTAGTGATGTAATAAGAAAATAATTGAGGTCATGTGAAGATTATACAACTGTGAAATAACAAGTTTTACTAAGCATCCTTCAATGTGTACATATATATATATATATATATGGAGACATAGAAACTTAAGATGCCTATTGTGACTCGCAAGCTAAAAAGGACATGATGGCGTGACATTAGAAAAATTCCGCTGGCCGGAATCGGGCAATAAAGAAGGATATCCAAATATAAACAAGTTTAATGATTCACTACACACCAAAAAGAAAGAGGCATAACTTTCGACTTTTTGCCTTGTTTCTTCGACCACCGATAACATTTAGAAACCAGAATGCCTAATCATTTTAATAAAGGCAAGATTCACATGAATAATGTCCCTCGCCACAAAATTCACTAGCACTTATGAGTGTTCGGATTATTTCCTGTAATTAACACGAACATGTACTTTTGGGAATTAGAACTTACATATAATACCGTCAACTTGTCTTTGTCCTCTGTTGTTCTTAGCCTAATATTCGATCAATTTTCTTTCAAGGTGTTGAACCGGAGCCCAGAACTTTAATTTGATAAATAATTATTTAAAAAGCTATACCAGACTTTTAGGATGCTATTTCAATAATTATGCTTATTATTAGGAAATTATGCCTTACCAAAAGTACCACACCAGGGGTCCTTTCACAGCCAAACACAAACTTCTTTCCTTTTCTTTCTATTTTCTTTTTCTAGACATTCCTAGGCCTATAGGGAGATTCATTGATTTGGGACTCTTCATAAGTTTGATTGAAAAATGATGATAAGCTTTCCAGTATAAGCCCAATCCATGGGCTTCAAAAAGTCATATTATATGAGAGGCAATCCGGGCACCGACTTACTTGGTGGGCCATAGGAGAGATTGTCTTGGGTTGCTTATACTTGGGCTTATGTAGAGTATGAGATCAAGCCACATGTATAAATCTTGTCCTTTTCATACCTGCTACCCTCAAATATACAAGGGAAGGTGTCTGACCAAAATTGAGGCGTGTCATTCAATCTAAGCCTTGATCCGTTTATCCCATAACCTATGACCATAGACCGAGTTAGTTGGGCCTAATGGTGTATTGGCCCTCTAAGATATATAAAAATTAAATATTTTTATTTTTAATATATATATACAAAGACAAAATTATTTGAAATTTAGTGATGCACTGACCTTCTAAAATTTAAAAACTTAAATATTTATATTCTCTTATCCATTGTTTTGAAAACCGGACCGGACCGGCCGGTTCGACCGGTGACCGGTCAACTATCTGGTCAAATTCACTCCTAAAAATCAGTCCCTAATTGAACCAGTGAGAACCGGTCAATTGACCGGTCGAACCGGTCCGATTTGATCAATTCGACCACTGGTTCAATAAATTTTTATTTTTATTTATTTTTATATTATTTGGTATATTTTTGTATTTTTCTTAATATTACTAATATTATATATAATTAAATATAATTATTGCATAATTATGACGTCACACCAGTTCGACCGGTGGTTGAACCGGTCAAACCGGTGACCAATAAGACCTCCGATTCGATGTCCGATTCGAGTTTCAAAACCTTGCTCTTATCTTAAATTTATGGCAGCTTCACTGCCCAGGACTGATTTAAGCAACAGAGTTTTAGTAGTACATGAATGTCTCATAGGTTTGAAGTTACTCATTCGCAATGAAGCTAACTGATAAACTGCAAGGAGCAGCACTGAAAGGAAGCCCAACACGCGATCAAGGAGAACCAAAAATGAAATTTAACGTCGTAATACAAACCTTTTATGGATGCGAGTGAATGAGGAGCCGAGCATAAACGATTCATCAACTAAAAAATGCCGCAGGATTGAAGCCACTTTAATAACCGGTAGCCCACGACCACGATAGAAATGTGGAACAACCTCAACCTTCTAAACAGAGTATTATAACAGAGCAACAAAATATCAAGGAAAAGAACACTGTTTCATTGAATTTTGTAAGCTCAGTACAATGAGGTTTAGGGAAATAAAAGCAAGAAGGGGAAAAGAAAAGAGCAGAATAGTACTGATAGTACTAATTTAGGGAAAAGAAAGGGGAATTTCCAGATCATTCATTTTCCTGCTTGTACAATCATTCGCTTATTCTATTTATACTAGGTTCAGTTTAGCTCGAAATCCTTCAAGACCACTGATGGTCGTTTAACACGTGTAGAATGACGTCTAATCAGAGAATCATTTCGGTTAGCAGTAGGGTCCAATGATGCAGCATGAGCAACGACAAAGGGTATTGATTCAGAGTTCGTTACATTACCCCCATCTTCGATTTCAACCTTGTCCTCAAGGTTGTGATCAGAATCGGCAGAAGTAAACAACGGCAGGGGTATAGTTTGTGTCAATGGATCACCAAGACACTTTTTCAGTACTGAAATGTGGAAGACCGAATGAATGCGGGAGGAAGCAGGCAAGTACAATTTGTATGCAACTGATCCGACTCGTTTGAGAACTGGAAAAGGTCCAAAATAGCGCGGACTGAGCTTCTGATATCGGTGAAGTCGAAGAGAGAGTTGCCAATAAGGTTGCAACTTAACAAAGACCATATCACCAATTTCGAACGAGAGATCTCGACGATTCTTGTTTGCCTGATTCTTCATACGAATATGGGCCTTTAACAGATTAATTTTAAGCTGCTGCAGCGTGCTATCCCTCTGTTTCAGAGCAGTGTCCACTTCGGAAGTTTGGGTTGTACCCGGAATGTAGCGAATAAGAGTGGGAGGATCACGGTCGTAAAGGGCACGAAAGAGAGTCATACCGGTAGAGGAATGATGTGCTGTATTGTACCAATATTCAGCCCAAGACAATAAGGTAACCCAAGTGTGAGGAATTTTCGAAACAAAAAATCGTAAGTACATTTCAAGTACCTTATTGACAGCCTCACTTTGTCCATCGGATTCGGGATGATAAGTCGAACTAAGAGCCCGTGTAGTCCCTTGCAATTTGTTTAATTCCTCCCAAAAAGAACTAAGAAACAATGGGTCTCGGTCACTAATGAGTTTAGTCGGAATACCATGAAGCTTAATGATACCATGTAAGAACACCTCGGCTAACTTGGTTGCTGTAAAATGAGTCGAGAGTGCAAAGAAGTGTCCATATTTGGACAAACGACCAACAACGACAAGTATGACTGTTTTGCCGAAGGAAAGTGGTAACCCGGTTATAAAATCCATGGTAACTTCTTCAAAAACTTAGGTGGGAAGTGGAATCGGTTGTAAAAGACTAGCCAGTGAGAGTTGTGAGGATTTCATGGTTTGACAAACCATGCACTCACGAACAAAGCGTTGCACATCCTTACTCATTGCCACCCAATAGAAATTCGCTGCCACGCGATGATAGGTGCGAGTGATACCCGCATGCCCTCCCAATAATGAACTGTGATCCTCCTCAAGAATGGAGTTTTTGAACTGTGCGTTATTCGGAATGACAAATCGGTGCCGAAAAAATAATAACCCATCATGTACAGTATAATCACGATAATTTGGATCAGCAGCCCGTACCTTACGGTGTAGTTCCAGTAGCTCCGGATGTGAAGTGTTTAAGCTGCGTATTTCTGCAATCCGAGCAAAAGATTGGACTGTCAATGATAAGAAACATTCGGTGGGGGCACGTGAAAGAGCATCGGCAGCCAAATTGTGCTTGCCGGGATGATAAAGCACCTCAAAATCATAGCCAACAAGTTTGTAAAGCCAATGTTGCTTCTCGGGTGTTTGTATAGTTTGCTCAGTAAGGTTTTTAAGTGCCTTTTGATTCGTGATAATAGAAAACCGATGCCCCAAAAAGTATTGCCGCCATTTGCCAACCGCTTAGGTAATGGCGAGCATTTCAAGGTGGTAAGCCGGGGCACTTTGCATCCTTGGAGTGGCTATAGTATGCAATTGGTTTTCCGTGTTGAGATAAAATAGCACCGATGCCAAATCCGGAAGCATCCGTTTCTACCACAAATGGAGAAGAGAAATTGGGTAGAGAGAGTAAGGGAGCATTACTTAATGCTTCTTTCAAGAGTACAAAGGCTTTTTGGGCCTCAATTCCCCAATGAAAACCATCTTTCTTAAGCAAGTCCGAAAGTGGTGAAGCTATACGAGCAAACCCTTTAATGAAGCGACAATAATAACCCGCCAATCCGAGAAATCCGCGAACCCCTTTTACTGAATTCGGAGGTGGCCAAGCTTGGATCGCGGAAATTTTGGATGGGTCGACCCGAAGACCGTCTTTAGCTACCAAATGACCCAGGTACTCTATTTGGGCTTGCCAAAGACACACTTAGATTCCTTAGTAACCAAATTGTTGTCACGCAAAGTCTGAAATACCAAAGCGAGATGCTCTTGATGCTCGGGTACAGAAGCACTATAGACAAGTATATCGTCGAAAAATATCAATACGAACTTCCGTAAGAACGGTTTAAAGACACTTGTCATTGTTTCTTGAAATGTAGACGGAGCATTAGTAAGACCGAAGGGCGGCACTAGGAACTCATAGTGACCCTCGTGAGTGCGGAAGGCTGTTTTAAACACATCCTCGAATCGGACTAAAATCTGATGGAAACCAGCTAACAAGTCAAGTTTAGAGAATACCGTGGCCCCAAAGAGTTCATCAGATAATTCGTCAGCAGTAGGAATCGGGAAACGATCACGAATAGTGACAAAATTTCAGGCGCGGTAATCAACACAAAAATGCCATGTGCCATCTTTCTTCTTAACTAAGAGGATCGGTGAAGAGAATGGGCTTGTGCTTGGCCAGATAATTCCTTCCTGAAGCATCTCAGAAACCTGTTTTTCTATCTCTTGTTTCTGGTAGTGTGGGTAGCGATACGGACGGACATTCACCGGTTTAGAACCCGGAAGAATATGAATGGCATGATCAGTTGGGCATGGCGGAGGAAGCTGAGAAGTGCATTGAAAAACATCCCGATACTGATCCAACAGTGGTGTAAACGAAGAATGAGGCATTGGGGTGGAGGAATCCGAACGGAAATCAATCTGCAAACTGAAAAATGCAGCCACGGAACCCACATCGACACATCGTCGTAAAGAGTTTAACTGAATCTCCTGAGGACGCGCGCTACATAATCCTTTCCAGCAAACCACCTTACCATCGTGAGAGAAGCGGAAAGAAGAGTCAGCATAATTGGTCACTACCGGACCCAATGTAGCTAACCAAACCACTCCTAAAACGAGGTCAGAACCATAGAGAGGCAAAACATAAAAATCAGTAGTGATCTCAGTTCCCTGAATTAACAAAGATGTGTTACGGATCAAACCTTCACTGTGAAGATTTTCACCATTGCCAACAAGGACCGGAAATCCCACAGATCGATCAATCTCGAGACCCAAATAACGAGCAACCCGGCTTTGAATAAAATTGTGGGTACTTCCCCCATCAAGGAGTATCTGTACGGGATGGCCGTGAATATGTCCGGTGAAACGCAAGGTTGCCGGAGAAGGACAACTTGATAGGGCGTTGTAAGAAATCACGGTCTGAGGTGAAAGACCGATATCAGCATTCGGTGCACTAGAATCAGCAGTAGAGATAAGATCGGAAGCAGACGTGAGGTCCAAAAGAGGTGGCGACGGAGAGGAGTTATCAGAAGTGATCGGCGGCAGAAGATCGATGTCTGAGGAATAGTCATCGTCAAGAATAAAAAGCTGGGGCTTTGTGCATTTGTGACCCCTGATAAATTTCTCATCACAGTAAAAACAAAGACCCATTTCTCGGTGTTTTTGGGCCTCGGCCTGGCTCAATCTGCGTGTCGTGGGCTTCTGCAAGTCAATAGCAAGATTGGGGTTGGGCAAAGGAGACGGTAACAGGCCAGTGTGAATGAGCTGTCGGTCGGAAGAGCCCAAGCCTTTCAAGAGAAGCCGACGGCTCTCGGCGAGTTTGGCTTCCTGTAGCCGAGCCAAGCTGATCGCATGATTCAAGGTGCGGGGCTGAAACGATAGAACCTCGGCTTTAATATCGGGCCGAAGCCCCGAAATGAAACAATCCACAAAGAATGAGTGGGGAAGGTCTCGTGTTTGGTTTGCCAACGTTTCAAATCTCGTTTGATAATCCTCCATTATGGAAGACTGTCGGAGCTTGGCCAACATACCCTGGTACCAGCGGCGAGCTTTGCCGTCAAAGTGGAAAGAAGCCATGGTGATGTGAGCTGTGTCATCTGTTCCGTAAAATTCAAAGAATTCTTTTGCATTAAAGACCCAAGATTCGGGATCCGTACCGTCAAATTTAGAGAGTTCTACGTGAGCCAGTTTGGGTCGAAACGGAAAGTTATCAGCTTCAAGCTCAGTGTTGGCGGTGGTACGGCGGTTAAAGGATGGTTCATCATCGGGTTTTCGATCATTCATGTTACGGAGATGGAGAAGGACGTCATCGAGTTGGGTTCTCACGGTGAGCATGGTGGATTGTTGCTGAGCCACCGTGGATTGAAGGGAGTTCAGGGTGGATCTTTGGTTGTTCAAGACAGCTGCGTGAGCAGCGGAGTCGTGTTGCAGCTGTGAAATGGCAGTGTCGAGCTTTGTGATGCGGGTACCGTTAGCCATGGCGGAGGAAAGTAAGGTCAATGAAAGCACCAAAATGGAACAACCTCAACCTTCTAAACAGAGTATTATAACAGAGCAACAAAATATCAAGGAAAAGATCATTGTTTCATTGAATTTTGTAAGCTCAGTACAATGAGGTTTAGGGAAATAAAAGCAAGAAGGGGAAAAGAAAAGAGCAGAATAGTACTGATAGTACTAATTTAGGGAAAAGAAAGGGGAATTTTCAGATCATTCATTTTCCTGCTCTTACAATCATTCGCTTATTCTATTTATACTAGGTTCAGTTTAGCTCGAAATCTTTCAAGACCACTGATGGCCGTTTAACACGTGTAGAATGACGTATAATCAGAGAATCATTTCAGTTAGCAGTAGGGTCCAATGATGCGACATGAGCAACGACAAAGGGTGCTGATTCAGAGTTTGTTACAAAATGTTCGCGTGCTTATAAGAGCAGGTCTAGATTATGACAGAATTGATCCTAGGGAAGGATGCCCTAACCCTGGGGGAGCGTCCTATAAACTAATTGTCGCCTCATCTTCTGAGACCTCTCAAAGGATAGGACGACATGCAAAATAAAAATATGGGGACCCTATCCTCGTTAAACCCAATTGGTTTATTTTATTTTATCTGGCCTCTTCTAGGGCTTTCGTACAACCCTTTTGCTGATTTGGACTCTTAACAGAGCTTTATTCTCCCTCGAGTAATTTAGCTAAATGGGATTGGTAGACTTCTGAGCTTCTGATATATGATAGATTCCATCTTCATAATCACCATTTTGTTGCAGATAATAGACTTGGCTCTTTCAATTATATTCCTGTAACTACATAGGTGGTGATATATTTAGGACACACAAAAGTGAAATCCAACTCCAACTGCTCCATCATCGTTTTCATAAGCACATAAGTTGCTAAACCATTATCAATTAAGAATTTTAATATAATGTGCCTCCTACATTAATATGAAGCACTTTTTCATGCTCCTCACTGAAGATCCAACTCATCTTTAGTTAATGACATAATATTTGTGGTTATTTTTATACCCCCTTAACATTATATCTGGAAGCACATATTTCTCGCTAATCAATTTTTGGGGGCACCTCAAAGTGATTCTAATTTTATAACTAACTTGCAAAATGATGGGATTTTCTTTAGTTCGTATTCCTCTTCAATTGGAGTCCATTTTAATTGAAAGTATTGATTTATGCCCTATAGCCAACCGTTTTGGTTGTAGATTAGTGACAAATTATTTAAAGGGATTCTTTATCTTATACATGTTTAAATGTATCTGATAAAGTCCATGGGATAATTGTACATTGCAAATGAAATTATAATTATGAGATTCATATTGCATTTATGTATTATTCTTAAATGCTCCTAGTCATTGTTCTATTAAGATTGGACATTAATAGAACGTAAAAAGATTAGCACACGTTTTGTTTTTCCTTATAAAGGAAGTAGTTGATCTCATAGGCTAAAGTATAAAGATACTTAAACAAACGTGTGGGTGCTTGCTAAAGAACAAGTTCACTATACAGACCTGATATGAGAAATCCATTTCGAACATTACTTGTATGTCTATGGAATTCTCATTGTGATGATTGTATAAGTGATCCTTTGACTTAAAGTCATCAAAGTTATCTTGTATGGGGATTGCTATGTTTTAATACTACTTATGATCTATTTAATTATAGGTCGTTTAATCGGTAGTCATCGGATATAACATGAATTATATGGAGATAGATGAATGATCAAGATAAGATTTATCACCCTAAAGTAATTAAGAGAATGTTTCGTTGTTCTCGATTAGTATTGATCCAAGAAATCCTTGGTCAAGGTGAAATGATGATTTGTAAATAGTTTACAAATGTCATTAATTGAATCGATAGTTAATGGCGGAGAACTAATATGATTAGACTCAAAATAAAGTAGACATTAATTCCATGCTCTATGTCTAATCGGAATATTGTATGATGAAAAGATTAAATTATACGAAAACCTTATGCACGAAAAAGTTAGTTAAAACTACTTTGACATTCATAAATATTTTGGTGGTCATGATGTATTGCTAGACGCCAATCTTGATTTATGATTATAAATTATTTAATTGGATAATTAAATGTAACACCCCACTCCCGCAAGACTCGGACCCGACATCAATGGGTGATATCTGAGTCCGTGCCCCGCGAGGGTGGCGTGCTAGATCACTTAGTCAGTCAAAAACTCTGTATAAATTTTTTTCAAACGTACGCGAAAATCAATAATTGAAAATTTGGGCCCACACTTTTATTCAGAAACATTTTCACTTACAAGAATTGCCAATATTTTTCAAATAACAGAATTTCGATTAGCCCATTCCAGAAACAAAACATATTAAACTTTGATCAATTTCTTTTCGAAAACCTTTTCCAATTGGAAAGTTATACACAACAAATATACTCAAATATACAAAATACAATAATTTGCGGAAAATACAATTTAGTACAAAAATACAGAGACACAATGCAGACGCTAACTGATCCCAACCTTAATCTTTTCCTTGCATGTAGTAATTATACTCCCGTTTGCCTAACGGGGTATTCTTCTGAGCCTGAAAAAAATTACAAATTTTGGGTGAGTTTTGAGAACTCAATGAGTGACCATCATCGATGGCTCACCCAATCACATAACACATAATTCATATCATTACACATTGCACACTTCACATTCAATACAATTTAATCACTTATATTATGCTTATGCAGTGCATATGAGACTCACTTTTTATTTGTTATTTTGTTATGATCGAGTGCCTAAACTGTCCCATATAGGGCTCATTAATAACTATCCCTTATCCGCTTGGGGGATACAGGGCTCAATAACGTTGAGCCTGAGGCTCTGATTCACCTTTGAGCTTGAAGCTCATTTTCACTCGTTGAGCTTTAAGCTCTGATCGGTGGCTGCTCTGGTCACAACAACCATTATATTTCATGCATTTATGAAATATAATGCATCACTCACATTTGCATAAACTCATTCATTCTCATATCATCGGACCTTAGTCAGGCATTCCACATTAAGTTGAGAATCACACTTTCACTTACATGCGAATGTACATTCAGAACACATTTAACAATCACATTAAGTACACTTAGTTCAACTCATTCACATACAAGCAGCACTTCAATATCCCATCAATCATCACAATCATCGAACCTTCTGTTCGGAATCAATAGTCAAGACGCATTCATATCAATATTCAACAGTCAATTAATAAAAAAATCAAATAAAACAAACAATGAAATGAGACCATCTAGGTCTACTCACAGTATGCTCCAGATTAGCATTTGCTTCCAAATTCTGAAAACACCTGAATGCAGACATTTAACCTGCACAACTCATTTATGCAAGACACACATTGCACACACATTAATAATGGCACAATTATAAGCATTTATTCAAGCACAAATGTGTATATGGATTATGTATAATGCATGCTTAATGATAATCCCAGGTACTTTATATAGCACCCCACTCCTATAAGGCACGTACTCGACATCAATGGGTGGTATCCGAGTCCGTGCCCCGCAAGGGTGACATGTTAGAGCACTAAATCAGTCAAAACTCAGTACAAAACATTTTTTAAACCATAAACATAATACGCGAAAATCTATAACCAAATCGGGCCTCCTTTATTCGTAAACTTTTTCAATCATAATCATACAATCAACAGAATTGTCAATAGCCATTGGGGCCCTTTCACAAATGCATAACACTTTAGTCATAATGTCTTTACATTACAACATAAAGCATATACAAATTTTACAAAACTTTTGGACTACATAATTTGATACAAAAGTTGCGGAATATATAATTCAATACAAAAATAAAGAAATACAATGCAGATGCGAACTAATCCCGACCTCTATCCCTTACTTATATGCTGTAGGGATACTCTCGTTTACCTAACGAGGTATTCTTTTGATCCTGAAAAATATTTTTAAATTTTCGGTGAGTTTTACGAACTCAATGAGAGACCATCATCGATGGTTCACCTAGTCACATAACACATAATTCACATTCACATCATTTCACATTTCACATTCAATACAGTTTAATTATTCATATTATGCATATGCAGTGCACATGAGACCCACTTTCCGTTTGTTACATTGTTGTGACCAAGTGCCTAAACTGTCCCATATCCATTGGATACTGGGCTCATTACTAACTATCCCTTATCCGATGGGGATACAGGGTTCATTTTACATAGTGAACCTTAGGCTTTTAATCGCTTTCTGAGCTCGAGGCTCTTTTCACACTTTGAGCTTTAAGCTCTAATCGGTGGCTACTCAGGTCACCACTGCCATTATGTTTCATGCATTCATGAAATGGAATGCCTCACATACATTCAATCAATTGAAATTACTCAGTATCACACAATCATATCCACTATCACATTCCCATTCACGTTGTCATCGGACCTTAGCCCTGCATTCAACACTTACGTCGAGAAAACACTTATTCCGTCCAATTCACATTCAATGAGCACTTCAATATTTCATTCATACATCACATTCATCAGACCTTCTATCCGGAAACCAAACATAATAAATCACATTCATATAGTCCTTCAGTATTCAATTAATACAAAAATTCAAACAAAACAAACATTGAAATGAGACCATCTAGGTCTACTCACTGTACGCTCCAGATTAGCATTAGCTTCCAAATTTTGGAAATGGCTGAATGTGGACATTTAACCTGCACAACCCATTTATGCAAGATACATGTTGCACACGCATTAATAATGACACAATTATAAGCATTCATTCATGCACAACTGTGTATATGGACTATGTACAGTGCATGCTCAATGATAATTCCAGGTACTTTACCAACTTCATAACTTAATTACTCATCATTTCTTTAAATCACAACCTCAATCCTTTGGTACTTTGATAACAATAACTCATCCACTGATTTTCCAATACATACCCGTATATGACTAGTGAAGAGGAAAAACAAAGTCTTTATATATATGTATATATATCACGATCACTTTCTGCTTAAAACTCAATATTCCCT
>JANZLH020000377.1:1231160-1242453 GCA_026770325.2 Erythroxylum fimbriatum
TGTCTCCATTTTTTGTTTCGTTCCGTCTCCGGGGATTCTGTTCTGTTCCGTCTTCAGCTACCGGAGACAGCAACCATGCAAGCAGTAAGATCACTAATCATTGTCACTCCTCACGAATGACATGCTAACAACTCTTAATACTCAATGTTTCTATGTTCATTTACTGTAAGTAACTACCAAATGATAGCCGAGTAATCCCAAGGAACAGGCGTCATAGCCTAAGTCAACAGTCCATGCTTATTTTCAAATAAAAGTTCCATCTACCTCCTGGATTAAAGACAAATGACACATTCTATAACTAGAGAGTTCAGTAATCCTAGATGATTACATAGTTTGGAGGTAATACACTCACAAAACCAAGCTGAATAAGAAAAGTCCGTCAAAGAAATGCATCCAGATTTGCCAGGATTTAGTTAAGTGCTGGCCCATCTGTGATTTCATGCCATTTTGGTGGATTATCAGTATCGCGGACTAGCTTCATTGAAGGAAGCACAATTGCAGCAATTGGTTTACTCTCTATTCCCCCACCTTCATCAATGATTAATCTATGATCTTCAATATGAAGCTTCCCATGGTGACCACTAACTACAACGGTTGGTTTCTCAGTAAAAGTCTGGAAGAAATCAAATAACAGTCACACATATCAGAAGGATAGGCAGGATATGCAAAGTAACATCTCCCCACTAAACTGTAGCTAATGTTAGAAATTTAAGCAACAGGAAAGTGTTCCAAAACGCAGAGACTTTTTTAAGTTATGCAGTGCACCCTTACCTGTGGGATATCCCAGACATTTTTCCTTCCACTAAGTGCTTCGATCTTGGGAACCAGGGTATCCTTGGCTTTTAAAGATTTCAGCTGCTCTTCAACATCTTTCCCTTTCTCTAAACCAGCATGCACAGCAATCAATTTGCAGTGCTTAATTCCTTCTCCGCTTTCTATGCATACATCATCCTGGAACAGTAATTGCGCATTACTAACTATAAGAGCCTCAGCTTATGTTTCTACAGGTCCAAAAGCAATTGAAACTTACACCATTATGCATCCATGAACGACAAATAAATAGCCAAAGAAATGATATCGACTTGTTTTGATCACTTGTCACTTAAAAGAGCACACCACCAAAGATAACAAACCTTACCTCTTCATGAACCCAAGCCAAATTAGCCAAAAAGTTCTTGTGCTCATCAGGAACCGCATTAATCAAATCTGCGCACAGCAGTTACTCCCTCAATACAAATTCAACAAAATCATATCAAATTCAAAAGAATGCCAATCTTTCTAACAGCAATAACAATCTCATTCAATGTTTTGAATTTCAGAATCAGATTGCCCCAACATAAATCCCTTCAAATACGAATAAGAAATGAGCCGATAACCCAAAACAACAATTATACTAATCATTTCGTAACAAGCCCAATACTCAAACAACTTACAGTAACAGAACATTGACACACCAAATTCACCATCAGAAATCAATGGTAAAATCCAATCATACCAGCAGATCCATGAGGGACACCATAAGACTCGAAGGTAGGGCCAGCATCATATATAGAACCTCTGTATTCGATTCCTTTGGCAACATTAAACCTCACTTTAATAGTACCAGCCCATCGCCTCCCTTGCAAATACATATTCTCGTAACCATCTCCTTTGTACCACCCTTCTCTCTCCTCATTATCCTCGTACTCCTTCCAGCCCTCTTTAAACGGCACGCCATTCCTGGGCTCGGGTAAGAGCCCGAGAAAAGCCGCAAAAGCGAGGTCGTGATTACCGGCGAGAAACACGTGCTTTTGGTTTGGGTACTTAGAGGGCAAATTTATCAAGAAATACAGAACCTTTTTCGTGTCTGGGCCACGGTCGCAATAATCACCCAGAAATATGACTAGTGCGGAGTTGAATTCTTGTGGGTTGATGAGGGCTTCGAGATTTGCCCAGAGATTTTGGAGCTTGGTTATGTGACCATGAATGTCACCTATACAAATGACGATTCTTGGTTTGTTGTGGTTTGGGTATGTCATTTTTGGTACACAGATTGCCTGTTTAGCTTACAAGATAGTAACATTTATATCAGTTTCCCGATGGGGTTCGTCCTTGGTGCGTCCGGTATTTTTAATTTACCGCATAAAACTGCTGTTACATTCCCATTTCACTCCAAATGCTAAATGGGTGAGATCCAAATTACTGAAGTTCACAACTCCTAGGTTAGAACTGGGCAAGTTTTAGTGCATGTGAAATCCCAATAGCTGGATAAAAGCAAACCAAGATACATATACACAGCGGTGAAAGCCGCAAAACGGGGCAGTAAAGTGAATTACTTGATTGCAAAATCTTGTTTTAAGGGTTACATATATACAGAGAGGGACCGACTCCGTCTCCCTCATAGCTCAGCTACCAACCTTCATGGCACAAACGATCAGCCTTGCCTCAATGTTTTCAATTAAATATACGTTAATAAGTTCCTAGATTATTAACAAGAGGCAAGAACAGGCCAACTTTAGAACAACTCAAACTCGAGGTGCTCTCCTGTAGTCTTAAACTCCAAATAGTAATACTTGTTCATTTCACGTGAGGCTGATTTTGGAACTCCAATATCATAGAACTCTGGCAATTCTTGTGGAATGGCACATCGTATTTAATAAAGTGAAGAAGAGAAAACAGAGAAGTGAAAAGCGAAGTGAGGTGAGGTGGGGTGGGGTCAAGTGCCGCACGTGCACCCATGGGGGCGTTAATATGTCCTGATATTTGGAGTTACGCGAGGGTCTCTGTCTTTTTATGAGAGGAATCATGAGAAACGACAGGCAAATGAATGTCTTGCTTCTATTGGGCCCTACATCATTGTGCTGGTAGGGTATAACACACATGGCTTTTACATTGGCTTGTTTGATAAATAGCTGATAACCTCTTTTAATTGCTCGACTCATTTCAGCTTTTTAATTTTATAAAAATTTTGTTTAAGTTTTTTTTTTTATTATTAACTGATTGAGTTAGTTGATTCAATCCAACCAATTAATCCTGTCTGGGATGAACGCATTGTTGTTCAAAATGTCTTCACAACCGACTCAAGAGCTCTTAAAGAGGAAGAGTTCCTTTTCAAGCAATCCCAAAAGTCTAGTCCCTTTGAAGTTAATTTCCAACGGTTAATTGGTAATAAAGTTTGTGATACTCTTTTCAGTATACTATCTTTAGTCAACTAGAAGAGTAATCTCGAACGATTTATCTGGTTTTAGGAGACAAAGCATGCGAAGAAATAGTTTTCATATATTGGCTTAATATAGAAAGCATTCTTTTGCTAGTTTCCAGTAAATATCCAACACTAAAGGAAGAGGCATTCTTTGGGTTAGAAGAAGCAAGGATTATATTAACAATAAATATTGTTGTATTTTAATTTATGAAATAAGTCAACAAGAACTTTAAAAATCTTAATCGCTATTGATTGTATCGTGAACCATCTGTATAACCTTTCCTTAAATTCATATTTTAGTCCAAATATCTGTTTGTATTTGTCTACGTAGCTTATCTACTAGATAGAAGATATGGGACTGCGAATATCAATGGTGAAAGTCTCGAGTTGTCAAGAAAATAAATAACTTAGATTGAAAAGGCATGCATGGAGATCAGCAAAGCATGATAGGTACGGTGAATTGAAAGGGGGATATGGACTAGAATCACCGACCATCAATTGCTGATGAAGTTCGATTATGATACATGTTTGTTATTTAAGTTTAAACAATTTAATTTTTATACCTACAATTTCTATTCTTCAATATATTATACAAATTAAAAAATCATAAAAATATTAATAGACAGTAGTATAATAATACCACCCAATATTCGTGACTGCATGTAGATTAGCCTTTTTTTGGGGAGGAAGATTTAGAAAAAAATCCACTTAATTAATCACATGCAATTAGTTCGTATATACAGGAGTCTAAAAGACCAAACCGACCAATAAATTAACTACTATTGATAGAAGAGAATATACTTGAAGCACGCATTAGTTGTCCCTAAAAGAATTGTGAAGAAATACGATAGAGAGAAGAGGGAAAGAAGAATGATAGAAACTGAATATGCAGAAAAATAAAAGTACATTCACTCTAAACCGTTGTTACAAGTACCACTTTTATACAAGTAAAAGAGAGAAAGTCAACTAATCTAAAGAACCAATCTAACTAACTAATTAAGTTGCACAATATAATCAAAAGTCAGTGATAAGATCCAAGGTGTATTTTCTTTGTGATAAAAATATCCCTTGTGAAGATTTTGCAAACTTAACTCCTAAGAAGTATTTTGGTACACCCAAATTCTTAAGTTTGAATCTCTGTTCCAATGACTTGATGACAGAAAGAACACCAACATCTGAAGTGCTCCTTATCAAAATGTCATCTACATACACTAATAATGCTGTGAAAGCTCCCCCATCCCTATAAGTAAACAGAGAGTAGTCATACCTTGATTGGACAAAACCAATCTCTATCAAAGCCTCTGCAAACTTGGTGTCCCACTGCTAATTAGAAGCTTGCTTAAGTCCATATAAGGACTTTTTGAGTCTACAAGCAACTGTTCCGTCATGAAGTTTCCTCCTTTCCAACTCATAACCCAATGGAATCTCCATAAAAACTTCGTAATGTAAGTCACCATTAAGAAAGGCATTGTTTATGTCCAACTGGTGGAGAGACCAATTCAGCTTGGCTGCTAGAGAAAGAAGACCCTAACTATTGTTTTCTTGACAACAAGCTGAATGTATCCTCATGATCAAATCCAGCTATTTGACTATATCCCTTGGCAACTAGTCAAGCTTTGTACCTTTCAACTGAACCATCTGCATTGAGCTTAGTCTTGAACTCCCATTGCAACCAACTATGTGCTTATTTGGTGGAAGAGAAACCATCTCCCAAGTACCATTGTCTTCAAGAGCTTGAAGTTCTTCTTCCAGTGGTCATGTTTAATAGCTTCGTCATAAGTGGTTGGTTCTTGTATATGAGTAAGAGAGATAATGAAAACTCTGTAAGGTGAGAAAAGTGAAGAAGGAGAAAGGTATTGCTTAATGGGATAAGTTACTGAATGACCATAGGGAAGCGTATGGTTAGATGCATTCAAGTATTTTGGTAGTCTTAGGTCTAGTATTTTTGCGTAAAGGCTAATCTGTTTATAAAGAAATCGGGGCATTAGGTAATGAGTTAGGATGGTGAAAGGGCACAGGTGAGGCAGGGATTGAAAAGGGCTATAATGATGGGGATAAGGCGTGAGATGATTGTGGTGATGTGTGTGCTACAAACAAGGATTATGAAGAGTTAATAGTAGGCATTTCACAAGATAAAGCAGGTGATACAGGACTTGTAGTAAAATCTGATGCCACTTTATCAAAAGGAAGTGAAGGTACAACAAGAAAAGATGTTGGGCAAGAAGAAGAGGACAAAGCTGATTGTGACTTGAGAAAGGGAAAAATTCTTTCATGAAAAATAACATCACGAGACACGAAGACTTCTTTCTTATCTATATTATACAATTAAAAACCTTTCACTCCTAAAGGATACCCAATGAATACACAAGCCCTTGATCTGGGAGCAAATTTTGTTCTATGAGCTTTTAGAGTAGATGCAAAACAAAGGAAACCAAAAACCTTTATCATGGAATAATTTGGCACTTTGTGAAAGAGTTTTTCATAAGAAGTCTTGAAATGAAGAACAGAAGGAGTCCTATTGATGATATGAGAAGCTTTCAAAACAACCTCTCCCCAAAATTGTAGAGCAAACCAGATTGAAATAAAAGAGCTCGAGCAACGACAAGAAGATGCTGATGTTTACGTTCAACTATAACATTTTGTTGCGATGTTTGGACATAAGAATGACTAAGTAAAATTCCATGTTGAGCAAAGAAGGAATTCATAATAAATTCATGAGCATTATCTGTTCTGAATTCTTTAATGATATGGCCAAATTGCATTTTAACAAAATTGAAAAGAGATGGCACAAGAAACTCAACATTTGATTTAAATTTCATGAGATAAACCTATATGACTCTTGTGAAATCATCTACTAATGTGAGAAAATAATGAAAACCTCCCAGAGTTGCAACAGTATAAGGACCAAAAACATCACAATGAACTAAAAGGTTTTGTAGTACTTTGTTAATGTGTAGGAAATGACAGACATTTTTGTTTAGCTTTGGCACAAGTCTCACAAATTGTGTTACAAGAAACGGAAACACATGGATCAATATAGATCTTTTTCAAGACTGAATCAGAAATGTGCCCTAATCTATAGAGCCAAACATCAAAAGTATTGGTTGCCTTATTATGAGTACAAGAATTGCTAGAAATAAGAGAAACACAAGGATTGACTTCAGCTGCACCACGTGAAGAGGAAAGCCAAATGGAATCTTGTTCAATAAAGTACAAGCCTTCTTTTTGTCTAGCATTTTAAATCGTTATATGTGATGAAAAGCCCCGAATAATGCAAGAATCAAATAAGAAGATGAAAACATAAGTATAAGAGGAAGATAGCTATCTCACATATAACAAATTATAACCAAAACTAGGCACACAAAGGACATTCCTAAGGACAAGATGTGGTCCCAACTGAACTATTCCAACATGTGAAATAGATGCTTTAATACCATTAGGAAGTGACAAAAATTGATGAGAAATTGGATGGAAAGAAGTAAACAAAGTGACATCATGGAAAATATGATTTGTTGCACCAGAGTCTACTATCCAGAACTTATCAACATGTTTATTTTGAGAAACATCTCTATGTTGATTTCTAGGCAGATAAATTACACTGTAAGCACAAGGGTTAAAAAATTCATTACCTCCAAAAGCTGGGTAGGATTGACTAGGATGGGTATTGCAAATACTAGTAGAGGCAGATGCATGACCTTAATTCTCAGTTGAAAAAGAACCTGGTACTTGAAGCTGTGGTTTTTCATCCAACAAATTCAACAGTTTATGGAACTACTCTTGAGTGAATGAGAAAGGCATCTCTAGCAACTTTGAAGAATAATCTCTATTAGCAACATTGTCTCCTACCGGCATAGCAGTTTGAACCATGTTAACACTAGTTCCTCTTCCATTTGTAAATTTGAAGTTAGCCGGAAAACCTATTAGCTTGTAGCACTTCTCCCTAGTATGCCCTTTCTTTGAACAATATGAACAAATCAGTTCATTCCTCTCCTTCTTCTCAAAATCACTATTACCAATTGAAGGCTTGTTGTTGTTAGAAACAAACATTGCCATTGGCTCAAAAAGGGTTGGGAAATAGCTTGCGAAGTTCTTTGCGACTCTTCCCTTGTAAGAACATTGTAAACATCATCCAAACTTGGTAGAGGTCATTGTAAAAGAATTTGTGACCTCTAAGTAAAAAATCCTTCGCTAAATCCATTAAGGAACATAAACACTCTATCTTTGTCATGATTGAGAACAAAAGGTCATAAACATTCTTCATTGTAGTTGCCACATTTACAATGTGGAACTAGCCTGTACTACTGTAATTCCTTCCAAAGAACATTCAAGTCATTATAATAAGCATCCACTGGTCTATTACCTTGATGAGCTACAGAGATTTCATACTACAACTTGCATACTCAAACATCATCAGGCTGGCCGAATCTCTTCTTCAGCACCTCCCAAATCCTCGAGGCAATATCAATATAGAAGATTGTTGCTGCACTCAATGGCGACATTGATCGAAGGAGCCAAGCAATGATTAGATAATTACATCTAATCCAAGTAAGGAAGAAAGGATCAGCTGGATTGGTAGGTTTGGAATTAGATCCATCTAGAAACCCTATCTTGTTGCATATAGACATCGTAAGAACAACCAATCTGCTCCAGGTTGCATAATTGCTTGTATTGAGCTTTGGTTGTGCAATAATTGTGGTGAAATTGTCATAATAATGAACAAAATAAGGAGATGAAGGATATTCTCCACGTGAAATAGATGAAATCGAAGAGGCTAGTGAACTCATCTATCAATATTTCTGATCGATCGAGAATAGAGGAAAGGGTCGAAACAAACAGAAAGACTCAATTAAACAATCAATTGGAGGATTGAAAAAGGAATTAAGAAAAAATGATTCCGAGGATTTGAAGAATGGAACCCTAGAGCTCCAAAAGCTCTGATACCATGTGAAGAAATGTGATAGAGAGAAGAGGGAAAGAAGAATGATAGAAACTGAATATGGAGAAAAATGAAACTATATGCACTCTAAAATGCTGCAAGTACAACTTATATACAAGTAAGAGAGAGAAAGTCAACTAATCTAAAGAACCAATCTAATTAACTAATTAAGTTACAAAATACAATCAGTAGTGAGGATTTAACAAGAATTTTAAATATTGATAAAAAGTAAAGCTTTTTTTTTTTAAATGAATGATGAAATGTATAAAAGAAACTAGATCAACACTACAATGAGTTTAAGGCTAGATGTTTAGTCTCGTAAAGGGAACTAAGCCCAATTGTCTTAGCTAAAGAAAGAAGCCGAAAAATTGAACATAAGCCTTATTATGAAAACATAAAAATTACAAGCCCCACATTCTCTCCATATCCATAGACAAATATTCTTGCATATTTTTAGCATACAAGCAAGCTTTGATAAAGTTAATGACTCTATCCATAAGTAGGTATTTCTCTACTCTCTTATCAGTAAACCGTCTATTATTTTGTTCCCTCCACATGTTGTATATGACAATTGTATATGCTGCCTTGAAGAGAATATCATTGGGTTTACTCCTTTCCGAATTACCTATGACTCAATTTAATGTCTGCTCCCAATTATAACCAGAAAGATTATAAGGTATGCAAGATTCTACTCCAAATTGCCTTAGTATAAGGACATTGGAAAAATAAAATTTCCCTGTCTTCAACAACAATATCACAAAGTAAGTGTTGTCAAAATTGTCATACCATTGACTCTTAGTTTGAAGTATGTTTTTGATTGCAAGTCACGTAATGCAAGAAGCCTTGGGACTAACAGTGTTTCTCCATAAAAGATTGAACGACCAAGGCACATCAACCCATTCTTTTCTAAATAGTTGATAACAAGAGTTATTAGAGAAAACTCGTTTCGGTTTAAAGACTAGGAAATAACATCAGCACTCTGTAGATCATTAAGCGGTGGAAGGTAGCTCAATATAGTATAAAATCTCCTAAAATTTGCATGTCATTCACCGTTCAAAATTAGAGAAGTGACTTTAGAGTTAAAAGGCAATCTATTTTTTGTGTTGTAATTCAAGTATGTGGACTAACGGGCTAATGTCTATCCATTTATCTATTTACTTAGAATTTCAAGTATATAAGAAGAAAAATATTTTAATATTATTGGAAATCCTATTTGTAAGAAATAATCAACGATTGGGTTCCTTCAATACCGAATTATTTTTTATAATGCCTTTTACACCACTCCTTTTCTTGTTTATTATTAAATTACCTCACATAGTAAGCTAATTAATTCGATTGCAAGTAGCAGTTATAAACTTCATCATGTCCTTGTGGGTAACTAAACAGTCAAACCCGTTTAAGTTAAATCGATCTAACTTTTAATTTTAGAATCCGAGATTTTTAGAGAGCATATGAGTTTTTTGTAAAGACATCTCAAACTTTATATTTAGTCATTTGTTAGTAAAGAAATCATCTTATTATTAACAAATGTTGTTAAAAAATTAAAAAGAAAATCAACGCCTTTCATCTTGAGAGAAACAGTGATCATGACATAACAAAGTAGAAAATAACTAATTAATTGGGATTATATTGAAACACCGAAAGAAATTAGACATGAATTGAAGTGATTAAGAAAGTTTGTTAGAACAATTACTTGGAAGTTAACATCATAATCAGACATTAAACAAAGTCAAGTGTCTAATTTGTTGATAAACACAACGACAGTGACAAGAAAGTGTTTGTTATAATGTTCTATTCGACACAATCAATTATCTGCTGTAAATACTCATAAATGTTTTTGGTTACTCTTTGCAATAACAGCGACTGTTTCGTTTAGCTAGAAGTAGAAGCCGTTGCTTTCACATTGAAAGGGAAGGAGACTGACAAATTGGTTAAATGGGTATGGGAGTCATGTGGGTTTCACATGAGCAAGCACATGTTGAAGGGAACATAGAACACCTGCCCAAAATTCTTCAATAAAAGTGGGCTTGCTTGGAAGAGGGTAGGGTATAGGATTGTGTTGTTTTGTATTCTTTATTTTCCTTCTTTGGTTTTACGTTTATCACATTGAAGGGGCAACCTGGTATGGCTTCATCTGCGATGTGCTACTCTAGATGGGGACAAGGAGGGTCATGTGAACGTGTCTCATTGCCTACTTACCAACTTCCCATACCAAGAAATTCTAGTATCCTCAATTGGGTCCCTTTTGGATGGTCATAGTAGGTTGATTTTATTCTTAAATTTTCTTGTTGAATGATTGAACAATTTATAGGATGTTTTTTCCATATCCTTTTTGTCTTCATTCATGTGCCATACGCTGGAGAGCATTGTTTTTATCTTTTATATTCCTTTTTTTTTAGAAATTAAAAGTAATTTCATCAAATGGGAGTAGATACAAAAATAAAGTTCCATATTTAATAGCAAAACCACAACACTTTAATAATAGCAAGGTAAGACGTTCTTGCAACTATCTCACAACCATACGGTGTGTTTTCTGCATAGGGTTAATGAACCCATCTGTGTCTTTCACCATTTGGTATGTCATCACCACCGGTAGTGGGAGTCACCAGCCGATGCAAGATCAATTTGCACATCAAGTTTGTAGACAACTCGACAAAATGATTGTATCAGAAGTTTCATGTAACTTGAACAAGCCGTACTCAGTGCTTCCAAGTAGGAGAATCGAGGGCCATCTCATCAACCCCGATACGTACTTTCTTTCATAATTTGTTTATTTATTGGTCTTCCCTTTCATGTGATTGCTTATTTAAGCTTGAAATTAAGCAATTCGCCACGAAGTTGTTCAAAAGCATTTATTTTTATTTCCAAAAGACGATTGTAATGGATAATTTGTTGAACAAAATTTTATTTCTAATTTAGACTTTCAAGTAATAATTCTGATTTAGCGTCTGCTTGATGTTGTGAGTAGATTTTATGAAAGTAGTTGATGAGAAAACAATTAAGAAACATAGTGCTGTGGAGTCAGCCACATTAATGTTTATTTATCACTTTATTTTTAGTTTTTAAGTAAAACATTAACGACAAACTTATTTGGCAAATCCTATAAAAGAGCCCATGTGATATACTTGATTATTCATCTTAGCCCTTGTGTTTTTAATTCATTTACCTTAGCCCCT
>JANZLH020000377.1:1275296-1311723 GCA_026770325.2 Erythroxylum fimbriatum
AGGGTATATCAGACATTTCATTAACTTTCTTAATAAGTGTGCATTTCTCTAAAACGACACTTATTATGAATCGGAGGGAGTATATTCTAAAATAAGTTTATCATCTTTAATACTTGAATTTCTTTTAAAATGTGACAAATTCAAAGTCAAAAACTTAATTAATCAAACCCATTTTACCTCGTTAAGAGAAATGTTCAAACCAAATAAGAGGCTTATTCAAATGCTTGTTGAGAACTCTAATTTCATCTTCAATGCTTAATTTTCCTTAATAAATCTCGTTATTAATCACCGATTAATTTGTTTATTAATTGACTTTTTTATCAATTAATAAGTTTTTATAAACTAAAATTAATTAATTAATTTTTTTCGATGTATAAGAAAAATATTTTTCAACTATATTTTAAAATCTTTTATTTCATTCAATTTTTAACCTGTTTTATAACAGTTTAATACCAGTTAAATTTTGTAATTCTTAAACATTGAAACAAAGCAATAAGAAGTTAAAAATAGTAACAATATAATTTACTAATATTTGATAATGAACAAAGAAGTCCACTGTCACATCCATTTGCGTCACTACGAAGACCTTGTGCTTTGTCTTTTTGCATAATATAATGATTTAAATATTTAATTTCCAGTATTTAAGCAATGAATATTATAACTGTAAATCACATTTAGAAAGTGAAACAGCTAATAATAATATTATAAATAATTGCTCTAGAAGCCAGCCGACTTGGGCTAGGTGGGTGAATGTCAATGGCGGTTCTTTTATTATCACATTGATAGTGATTTTTCCTTTTCTTTTACATGATTATCCTAAGATTGGTTTGACAAAATATATTTTTTTCTTAAATAATTTATAAAACAAACTAAAAACTCATAATTAAAAAGAATTCAAAGGTTTAATTTAATAGTTAATTCTTGAATTTAATAAAGGGCAAATCTTAATTTACAGAGCTTTTCGATCATTTCGTAAGAGTTGAGAGAGGGTCATTAATTGTACGCAATCTTTTCTTTTCATTTTACAAACATTACTCGAACTTGTGCTTTTTTGCTCGTAAAAAACATAACCTTACCGATTGTTCCAAAATTTACCACCTTAATCTTTGAATTTAGTAAAAATTGAGTAGTCTAATTGAAAATTTCTTACACTTCGATGTATGATACATTTATTTTTCCAAGAAGGGGAAACAATATTTTTTTTCATATTTTATAAAGTTTGTCACAAAGTAAAACTTTAAGAACTTTGACAAAATGTGGTTACTGTGTTTGTTTTGATCTAAATCTTTTTGGGATGAGCATAACGTTAAAGAGAAGCACACAACTTGTTCAACAGGCAGAGGAGGAAATGGTCGTGTTGGTAGGCCACACGCTACCCTCAATCAGTCGATCCATCTCTTTCAAACTTACAATTCGATTAAACAAAACTTGAATTAGGGTAACTTTTAGACCTTTCTTTTATACGTTTGAAGGAGTCAACTTCAACAGAGATCTGATCTTTTCAAGAACACAGCTCGATCAAGTTCCCCCGCTTCTTCTCAAGGGATTTTTCTAAAGATGCCATTCTCGAGGTACTTTTCTTCTCAAAATTGTTATCTGTTGTCACATTAAAATAGTTTTTTCTTGTTCATTGCAGTGACCCATGCAACGTAATTCTGACCTAAACAGTGGGAGCATTTCTGTTATGAAAATGACAATTTCTTTTTATTTTATTTCATATTCATCCCATAATGGGATTTTGTGCTAAATTTTCATAATTTACGTCTAAGATAAATAAGATTTTTACATTATATTTAATAATATATGCGGTGAATATGGTGTAAAAATCTTTTATTACAACGTATTATTTACTCTTTAACCTGCATTATCTTTTTATTGTCATATTTGCACGTGGGTCTATCGAAAATAGCCTCTTTATTATACAGGAGTAAGGTTGCGTATTATCAAACCTTCCCAAACTCCGCTTTATTGTAAAACTTCGGACTTAGTGTGATGATGACGATGATTTAATAATCTTAGAATCATAATCAATAATAATTGTTGAGATTAATATACAACATATAATTAGAAATTTTATGATATGAAAAATCAAATATAATTTTTTAAAGCTAGTGAAGAAATTTATCATAATTTATAATTTTGTCACGAAAAAAATTAAACGAGTCAATCATTAATTTTTTAAAAATTGATACCATGCATTTAAATTAAAATTGAAAAGGTATTATTCATAATCTTATCTTCTGCATTAAATTTTAGAGAAATTTTCTATTTACAATTTATATAGTATTTTTTTATTTTTTCGTGGAATTGTCACCCTATTTATTCCCGTCTCCTTTGATGGGGAAGTATGTAATAAAGCCTCGAATTGAAAGCCCTTGAAAGACCCGGAGACTCCAGTCTTTCTAAACTAGCCTGTGTCAGCCTCATAACCTGTTCAATGGATACAGGAGACGGACTGAAGTGCTGTGTGCTCGATCAGCTTCAAAATATCTTTCAAATTTTAATAATTGTCTTAGATATTTTTTTTATCAACTAGTTTATTAGATGCGACGTGTCTTTTGACTTCATAATGAGATTTGCTGGCCACTTAATAGCAGAGGATGTTTGAACTCACTTGAATAAACCATATTAGAGATATGAAATACGATATATAGTTTATGGGAATCACCATATTGAGTTTGCTTGTGGAGCTTATTTGATTTTGACTTGACTTTTGCCAATTATGATCTTATGTTATTAATCAATTTGAGTTACACAATTCTTAGCTTTTAATTTTTCAAACGTATCATATCAAGAGGTGTATTTAAGGATGACAATAAATAGGGTTCGGTTCGGGTATTACTCTACTTATATTCGTATCCATTTTTTATGACTCAATCTATTATCTATTTAAAATCCATCAATTTTTACGATTTACTATTCATATCTAGATCTATTGGATTGTTTGAATTTTTGGATATCCATCCGGTTGTATAACACATAAAAATATAACTTCTAAATAGAAAATATAAAAAAACAGATTTTTGCGATCGCTCTAAATTAAAATTACTTTAATAATAATAAGTCAATATTTTGATTTATATGTCTCAAAACTTCAAATTGTCTTTGCGTGAACTCCATAACATTCAAAACTCCATATTCATATCATTTACATTATTATCATCTTATAAGAAAATAAAATATGATGAAAACTGTGAGGACGGAAGAGTAAAGTGGAGATTTTAAAATTGTTTCTCCTAAAAAAATATATTTGATCATAAATATTAAAACAAAAAACAAAAAAATAGAGTTAATAAAAATGAGTCGGGCATGGATATTTATCGGTTCGGGTTATCACTAGACTCATATCTACATCCATTTTTCAGCATCCATTTAAAATCTACTTTTTAGCCTCCAGGTCTATTTTTTTCAGTTGAATGGTGTAGATATTAATCGGGTTGAAAATTTACTATCATCCTTAAGTGTATTTGAATATCATCCTTAAGTGTATTTGAATTCACAGTAAATGATGCAAAAATAAAATTTGAAGAAATTAAGTAATTTGCAACCTTTCCCTTAATTTATAAAGAGCTTGTTTTCGAGATTAATTATGTTATTTTTTATAATAGCAAATTTCATAATTATTAATTTTTGTATAATAATAGCCAAAATGTCAAATTCAGATAATTTTTGAAGAGTTATATGCTTAATTTCCGGCACTTAAAAATTTGCATCAGCTTTGGAAAGTATCTTTGTGCTTGATTGTATCAAACATTTGAATTTGATCACTAATAACCAGGTGGTTTAGGGATAAACACAGAGAAGCATTCCAGTTCCAGGGATTTGACTGATACTCATACTAGAAAGCAAATCTTCTTTTAAGAAGAAATCGATGTATGTGACTTTTAATGGCTCAAACTTTTTGATACCCTCCATAAAAAGCAAGTCATCCAACGCGTTTTCACTGCTTTCTGCGTTATTGGGATTTTCATAGTTTAAAGCTTTTGGTTAGAATGAAAAGAAAAGGTACAAAACTACAAAGGAGTCAAGAAAACATATGAACCCAGTTAGGTCTAACAACAAGTTCATACGTCATAACATGTCACCTTCCAGAAGTATTTTATTATCTAAAAAACAAAAAAAGTGTCATTTTGACTTTATGTGAATTTTGTGGTATTTTAGAGTGTAGAATAAAAAATGTTAATTATTTTTTTTAGTAATTTGGATGAGTATTATAAAATTTAGCGAAATTTTAAATTTTTTATAACGTTCGGGAACATTTTTAATGTATTCTTTATCATTTTTATAATATCCTTACCTCAGTATCCTACGTGCATTTGCAAACTCTTTTTGTATAATTTATTCCTTTTAGGCCCAGAAATTTGTCATATTAATCAAAGTTTTCGAAACCAAGCCAGAAGTTAAAAGCAGTTAGACAAGAGATTTAAATATACTGTCATAAAAATAACTAAAATTTTATTAAAAATATAAAAATCAAAATTATTTATTGAAAATTTAAAATTTAATTGAAAATCAATTGATTAATTTTAGATTTATAAAACTTATTAATTTATAAAAAGTGACTAATTGGTTCATAAATTTTAATTTATTAAAGTAAAAACTAAATTAAAAAGTTATTAATAATTTAAAAATTTTACAATTAAACCGATTAAATTTTTTAATCATGGCTTATAATTGCAACTTCTCAAATAAAAAAAGCTTACCCTCTCAACTGAATTTTGCATTTCGTTCACAAATTTGTTTCAAAATTGAACATTTAATTCAACTTTGGTAAACTTAAATACTATAGAAATTCATTGCATTAGAAGTTTAAGATCACTCTGTTAAAAAGTTAAAAGAGGGTTTAATGAAATAAATAGGTATATATACGTCAAACTTGCGACTTCAGCTGAACTGTGTACTCTTTTGGTCATAAAGCAAACATGTGCTCCTAAGAGAGACCTTTCAAGTACTTAAAATCCATGACACATTCTTGCATTGTCAAACTGAACATAACGTTGAGTATATGCTACAGAGTGCTAAACATCAAAGGACAAAACAAACAAAGCAAGCTAAAGCAACATATTTTAACTGCCTAACATGCTTGGATAGAAGTTTTGGCAAGCTAAAATGCAAACTACTGTTGTTGACTTGGGCATGCCTAACTCAGCTCCATAGTCCAATTCATCTTATCCTCTATAAGACCCATTTGTAGTCTGGTAAGCACATTGTAGAGTTGCTTCGATACGGCACCGACACCATCTTCTCCAAATGACACCCTGCATAAGGAGAAAAAGTTGCACGCACAACATCAATTCAAAAAACTCAGTACCAACTGGAGATGTCACATTTGATAAGCTAGTTCTGGTAGCAGGACTAGATTGGAAGAGCTTATATCTTGACTCCTCTTGATACAAACAGTTAAATTTATAGATAGGAGGTTATGTCCGGCGTCACCTTTTACCCATGTAAGTTATGCTTCCAACTGGTGATACAACCACAGCTGTCCCAGTGCAGAAAACTTCATCAGCATCAAGCAGCTCATGAATAGTTACAGACCGTTCCTCAACCTGCAGGTGTCACGTGAACACGTTAAGAATTGATTAGCAAATACTGCCCATTTCACAATCTAGATGTTGCACCTAAAATGGAGCCATTCAATGTCCTGTCAAGCATACATTCAATGTGTGCCTGTGAACTGTGAAAGTAAATGCTACACAACAGTGTGCTTTGCTAACTGCTAGAAAGCTGTTATATATGATCATTCTGTACAGCAATAGCAAGACTGATTCACACTTAATGATGTCAAGATCAGAGCCCCCAATGGGGAATTAAAAAAAATGCTAGCAGAAAATATGAAGGAAAATCTAGAACACCTATCTGAACATGAAGAAGCAAATGTTTACAACGGAAAAACATGATGGAGGTGGCTTAGTTCTTATTTATCAGCAATACTGAACAGTGACCAAAGAGCACCACAGCTTATAGCAGAAAAGTGTTTCAAAGTCGTGCAGCGATTAAGAAAACGAGGCAATGCATATTTTACCATAGTAATACTCAGCATTAATTTCAGTTTTTTTTCCGAAAAACATGTCATTCAGATTCAGTGCATGAACCTCTGTATCTAAAAGTAAAAAGATTCAGTCCGATCCTGCAGCATACGATTGTCCAAGTTAAACTTTACAGGAAAGGAGAGAAGGAGCTTAACAATTTTGTGTCAAATATACTTGTGCAGGTGCAGACATTTAACAAGTTAATATCAGGTTCACCAAAGAATCAACAAAGAGTACTGTTTATGAAATGAAATTGCTGTATAAAACATAAAATTTGCTCTTTATCACCATATTCCGATCTTAGCCACATTGTCAGTTTGTCACTAATTGCCATGGGCAGGATGCCAGCATCTAAGAAAAACATAGACATTAAACATCCGATGTCTGAAAAATTTTACAGCAACAATAAGGTACCTGAAACCCTTCACTTCGAGCAACATCAATAATGCTCTTTCTGGTAATACCAGGTAAAATTGTCCCTTTTATTGCAGGAGTAGAAATAACATTACCCTGACAGCAGAGCATATAAAAACATGTTAGCTGCAATCACTATTAATAAGGTACCGTATTGGAGGAAAGCAATGACACAAGCTATTGTTAGCAATAATTTAGATTAGCAGGAATGGTACAAGCTATGGTTCTTAATGTCGTCATCAAATCTCACTGCATCATTCAAAATCCCAGATAGCTAGTTATCGCTAGTACTCTGCATTTACAAGCTAATAAGCAATAATGATAGCTCATACTCGTCAAATAGTGAGTTGGAAGCATAATTAACGACTAAACAATGATGCCCCAAACTTGAGACTTCACAATTCAGGTCCTGCAGATCCATGATAGTGCCGACAAGTTAGAAGTTTACGATTTACTGCATATTTCCTCATGGAAGTCAATGGTGAATTTTGTTATTAGCAGCTCCATGTATGTTATTTCAGTTAGTAGGGCTGTGACACTCCAAATAAACAAGATACTAAGCAAATGCATATTAGTTTTGCAAACGAAAAGTTGGCATTGGTATGCTATAAATCAAATTCCTAACAAAGAACCAGAAGCTAATTCCTTGGATTACCTTCACAACAAAAATGTTGCAAGAGGAAACCTCCTCCAAATACTTTTTATGAACACAGTCAAGATATAGAACATCAGAAAATCCTTTGGCTTTTGCAACGGATTGAGCCTTGAGAACCTAGAAACAACAATTTGATATACACAAAGAGCAACATCAGCAAATAGAAATAATTATCAAAAAGAATATAGGCAATGTAAAGAGCAACCCAAATATTCACATTTATGCACTATAATACTACTTCATACTAGGGCCATATAAAGTCCAAAATCCATTTAAGTACTCACAGCAGCATAGTTCCCAATGGTCTTCACGCCTCCAGTACCACCAGGAGTTGCTCGATGTAGTTCATGCTCAACAATCAAATGGATTGGCGCAACACCTTCCTGAATAAATGTGTAAAAAATATAACTTTGCATAAAAAATTATCTTGCATCATCAATCTTTTATGGTGTCACAAGATAGACATTAACAAATCCTCTCAAGAATTTCAACTATTTACACTCTAGTCTAAGCATAAGAAAACAAATAGAAACTTCTGCAGACAATGATTGGCCAACCACAAAGAGCATATTTTGCAGTTCAAGAAAGAATAATCATATCAACAAAGCATTTTATATCCTCAAAGAGAATATAAACTCAACAGTAAAGAAAAGGGTTACAAGGTGGAAGGTTTATCCATTGCTGGAGACTATACCAACATGGGGAAACAATATTTCTGAAATGTCATCAATAGATTTCAATGCCAAAGTGAAAAAACACAATAATTCAATGTTGCAACCACAACTCAATCATATTTAATGCTCAATGATGAAACAAACCTTAAAATAGTTTCCCACAGGTGAAACATAGATCAAAAACGTGTACTCAGGAGCAGGTGCAAGACCAAGAACAGCTCCACTCCCCATTAATAACGGCCTGATATACAATGAACCTTTACCCGAAGGAGGAACCTGAAATTAAAGGTCAAAATTCAGTAAACCTGAAATTAAAGGTTACTTGTAGGATAAACCTTTACAATGCATGGAATAGAAGCATTACCCAACGTTTATTTGCCAAAACAGTTGCCTTCACAGCTTCCACAAACTGCTCAACAGTTGGTGATGGCATGCACATCCTCTCTGCACCCTCTATCATCCGCAGTGCATTTTCCTCAGGACGAAACAGTAGAATCTTACCATCTTCTTTTCGATAGGCTTTAAGACCTTCAAATAATCCCTGAATTTAAATAATACAAGAAGAGAAAGTGGAACCATAATAGGTACGAATTTGCTACAAAAAAAAAAGGTATTAAACGTACTAGCATTGATAACTGAATCTGGACTCGCACATAATATCTTACTGTTAAGATTTCTAACATATGGTTGTAACACAAAGCTCATTCAGGGTACGCTTCAAATATTAGAATTGGATGAGAAACAAAAGATAACCCCTGATTGCTTCAAAATTTTCCTTGGCATGTTAAAGAAGTATATCCTTCCTAATTACGACTCGTTAACAATGAAAATATGCAACTTGACTGAAATGAGGCTGTTCAAGTTTGTCTACTTTTAAGATTAGGAGGAAGAAGGGGTACCAGAAATCAAACACACAACTTGCTCTTTTTAAGTTTACTGCAAACTTGTACTGCACTGTTTATACCAATTAGATTAGATTCCATTTCAAAGCTGCATAATGTGTATGCTAACAAAATGAAAATGACCTATGTGGGAAGAAGGAAAAAGGTATTATAACTGACAGAATAACCAAGTTGCGCCAATTATTAACAACAACAGTATGCAGCAAGTATCTCTTATATTATTGCCAACACCAAATATCTAACGAATCATAGTATTAAAAAGACGTGAAGAAAAGGAAACTGTGAAATCAGCAATACCTTACCTGACCATAATTTAGAACTCCTGCCGAGGGGTTCAATTCAATGTTCCCAAAACGTTGCAATTCACCTCTGGAAAAGTTTCCACCTTTAACGCACTTCATTGTGTACATATAATCAGTGGGAACATAAGAGAAGCCAAGGCTGTCCCAATCTATGTCAGCCAAGTCCAACGTTTCACTATACAAAACCAAAACGAAAGAAAAAGGGAGTTAGAAAAACCAGCTAGTAATCAACTTAACAAAGCAGATACACAAGATGTCCAGAAAAGGATATCCTTTCCAGTCGTCTCCTTCACATTTGCTATGAAAAGATATGAATTGATCATCACTGATCATGACCTTCACAAGCAGAAATGAGTAGACCCAGAAGATGGATTTTCCAGAAATTGCAAAACACAGCACGATCCTAAGCCACAAGATCCTATCCGGGCAATGCAAGTGCCAACAAATGACAATAACAATAAAACAGTTTCTCAACGAAAGTCACAGACCTGTAGTTTCCAGACAATACGGCATCCCGACTGAAAGGAGATACAGCTGTTGAAACATTACCGGGCTGGAACGGCCTCTGAACCTGCGAACAAAACGAGAACAGAAACACACTATTAAATAAGCAATCACAACTTACTGACATGACAAAAGAACAAAAGCAGAAATTACCTTGAGAGACAGAGAAGAAGGGGAGCAATGGAGCATGTGGTCGGAGGAGAAAGGGAGGAGAGAACAAGCAGTGGGACGCGAGGGACAAAGGAGGTAATTGTGGTGGAGACCACCACCTATGGCGGCGCTTCTCTCCATTATACGACTTATCCGCGGTTACCCTCTCTTCGCCGCCGGTGAAAATAAATGAATGGAGGCTGAGGCGGAGGCCACTCAGTGTGCTTCAATGCTCTTTGTGTTTTTTGGGTGCGCTTTAAACCTAGATTTGTGTCGTTTGACTATTCTACGTTTTGACGAGTTTGTTTGGCTCGAAAAGGCGCACACGTGTGTGTAGTAGGCATTTCTCAGCGGCACGGAATCTCCGTCTATTTTATTTTATCACTGTTTTATCACATAAATCTCACTCATTTATTTATATAAAATTCACTAAAATTTACGTAAATTTTACATAAATAAATGATAAAATTTTGTAAGATAGGACAAGCAGAATCCACCCTCAGCAGCACGTGCTCGCCTACATCCAGTCCTTGGCACAAGCCACAGAAATAGTTGATAGAGCATTATCGCGCCCAAGGATGCGGGTGGATCCCTTGTGGGCTGGCGCAATCCTCCACCTAAATGGATACGCGTCAATACGGATGGTGCTTATAAAGTTTCAACTTCGTAGGCGACAGCTGGAGGAATCATTAGAGACAATTTGGGAGCTTGGCTAGATGGTTTTGCACATAACATAGGCTACTGCACTATTGTTTCTGCTGAATTATGGGGGGCTTTCACAGGTTTACAACGGGCATGGGACCTCGGTTTTAGGCAAGTGGAATTAGAAGTGGATTCCTTGCTAATTATCAACATGTTATCGTCTTCTGCCCCTCAGCCCACCCGGGTTAACTCCCTAGTGCTGGGGATTCAAAACTTATTAGCCCGAGATTAGATTGTGAAGATCAGACATGTCTACCGACAGGTTAATCGGGCTGCAAATTGGTTAGCTAACTATACCCTTTCTTTTGACCTTGGCATTCACATCTTACAGACTCCGCCTGTGGGTTATCTGCCTATCCTCGTAGAGGCTAGTCGGGAATTTCATTTCCCCGCCAAGTCATTTCCGATTAATCTATCTCCATTTCGACCCAAAAAAATAAAAAAAATAGACATAAGATCCTGCCTCCTAAATGAGTATGTCTTGTCTTCCTTTCATAATAGGTATGCATATACACGTCAAATCTTCTGTTTCATGATTAGAGATCTAATTTTTATATACTCTTAAGAGTGACAGAGGGAAACGGAACAGAAGAACAATTTTGTATTCTTTTCCAACTCATGACGGCTTGACACATCAACAGGTAAGCTTTTACCAAACTGGAGGTTGTTGTAACGTCAGCTTATCGGGGAAAACTATAAAAGACAAACCAAACTTTCGTCAGAATACTCTTTGTAACTAAACTAACTTCCGCTACTTTGTTATATTGAGATAAGCGTACTTATCCAACTAACACCGCTTGCCATACTAAGATAACACAAGTGATCATCACCCTAAAGATCACCACAAAAACACGTCAGCATGAGTTGGAATCTGTACAATATATGTGGCTGTGGTCAGCTCATACTGGGCGGAAAAAGGGATCAGATTTATCTGTTCTCAAAACCCTGTTCCGCACAGGATTTTAGAAGCAGGTGATCTAAGATCCCAAAACCTGACACACTATGAGTTAATTTGGTTACATATTGAGACTATAGACTCCAAGAAGTCAGTAGGCACAACTAATGAGCCGCCCTAAAAGTAGTTAATACTTCCAGCAACCTAGACCCACTAGGCTGCTGCCTTACTGCATGTAGCTATAATTGACTTAGAGATCACCTATTTACTGCAACTGCAAGCAACATCTACAACTTCTGTTTAGACCTTGTCCTTGCTCCTACATTATCAACAACCTTGCCAACAGGACCATCGGGATCCTCGATTGCCTTGTTGACTTCATCTTTTTGAGACTGCAAAACAGAAATGCTAAAGTTCATAGTGCGCAAATGGAGGAAGAAAGAGTTGTTCCGATTGACCACAAAAGAGAAAATGCAGATATGAAGAAAACCAAGAACTAAGAATGTCCCATCTTAATAACCCCAGGTAATTGAGCATATTAAACTGGTACATATTCTCAGATACCAAAGGTAACTGCTGCATATCAACAATTCGTATGCCCTCTTCCCTAACCGGCCATCCAAAAGCATGATTATTTTTATCATAATACGAGCAGCAGCATAAAATAAACATGAAGACCGAGAAAATCTCATTCAATAGAAAGTTGAAATATTAAAGGTAAATTCCGTCAGCTAAAATTTCAAGAGCAGAAAACCAGATGTTCCATCATGGGAGGAAAAGAATCCGTGCATTTGACATCTTCATAAAAACATTCAACGCAATGTAAACAGTGACACTGGATATATTAAACTTACCTGAGAATGCCCACTAGTGTGTTCAACACTTTTCTGAAGCACCTCTTCAGAAACTTTCGATGCTTCCATACCAAATACCCCTAAATGACAGCGTGACACGTAATTTCCCACATTTCTTGAAGTTGCATTACCATTTGTTTCTCCATCATCAGAAATATCTTCTATAGGTATCTGTTCAGAGTGTTGATGGAGCTCTGGGACGTCTTGACCGGAAAAATTCTGTAGTTCAGTTATGTCACAAGCTTCTGGAATCTTGATGAATTTGTCAACAACCAATACATTGGTATCTTCAGCATCACCTGTAGTTTCTTTCTGATGAATTTGATCATCCAGTATATTTTCCTGGGTACTGTTGTCTATGGCCACATCAGACGAATCTACAGTAACTTTTTTAAGCGGCATCTTTTTTTTATTCTTCTTTTGTTGTTCAGGCGGTGAACTGACCGAAGCAGAGTCCACTCTTCTTTTTCTTCCATGCTGAATTTGTTCTTCGGTGATCAATGCAGTCGTCATCTCATTCACATCTTTGATTTGAGATTCTCTCGAACATACCCCCTTGGCAATTTCATCTTCTCGTGGCACTTCAAGTGTCACCTTTGGTTCAGAAAGGACATGTCGCTCTCTCTTGCCAAAATCTTCCGATGACTTGGACTTATGCAAACGACATCCATTGGAGGAATCCAAATTGTCAGCAGATTTAGCCACCTTTACAAGTTCAGGTATCAGAGACTTCCCATCACCTGTAGACTTCTCAGAAGAACTTTTGAATATCAAATTAGAGCACCGTTTTATCCAAGAGGGACGTGCAGAGTTAAATGATGAATTTACAGAAGATTTTTGTTTCAAGTGCGAATCCGGTCCGCCTCCATTACTACCGAAGTACATCCTTTCATTTGAAATTAAACAAGTATCTTGGTTTAGAGAAGTATTGTACTTCAAGCCTTTCATGGACAAAAGTTTCCGCTGGCTAGTTTCTATATTCGATAGCTTCATCTCAGCCACTTCCATGTTGTCCAAGGCCAGTTTCAGATCTTCCAGCTTGTTTAGGTATTCCACCAGAGCACCAACCTCTTCTCTCTCTACACGTAATAATTCCCTCTGTTTTTCTAATTTCTCAGTCTGATCTTTAAGTTCTTCAATCGACTTATTAAGCACACTCCATTCTCTGTCCCTTTGCTCCCTCTCAAAGTTTACCTCCATTCTTGCATTACCAGACTTCTTCATTTCCAAAACAACCTGCTCCAACTCTTGAAAAGCTTGTTCTCTTAGAGAGTTTATGAGGTGAAGTTCATTACTCTTTTCTATCTCGAAGGCTCTCTCTTCATCTCTTAAATAGCTCTCCACCTCTTCTCGCCGTTTCACAACACTGTTCTCCAGCTCTTTTTTCTGCATCTCAATGCCCTTCAAGAAATCTTCATGTTCCTTCTGTATTTTGTTGAACCACTCACAACCCTCCTCTAGCATCTTATTCATGAACTCTTCCCGATCCCGATTAAATGACTCCACGCCACACTTATGCTGATGCCGCATTGCTTCCTTTTCTTGTTTTAAATTTCCACGCTCATCCCTGAGTAACCTAGAAATGGCCTCTCTCTCCTTGTCTAAATGTTCCGCTTGCTTCCTTAATTCTTCTCTTTTCTCATCAATCATCTCCCACTCAGCTTCAAACTTAGCCTTCTCTACCTTCAATCTGTCTTCTTCAGCCATAAGTTCCAATTTTTGAGTCCTGACAACATCAACCTCTTCTTTAAGTTTCATCTCCAAAGCAGACAGTTCATCTGTTTCACTTTTCATTGTTTCTAGCTTCTCCTTTGCACAGTTAACTTGTTTCCTTTTGTCGTCCAAAGCAGCCAACGATTTCTGAAGTTCCAACTTCATCTTGATATTTTCTTCTTTATCATGCTCTAAAAGTGATCTCATTGACTCATGATACTCCTGGGCAACACTTAGGCTTCTTTCTTTATCAACTAGATTATTCATCTTCTCCTTCACATCCTTCTCCTTATCCTCCAATGCTCTTGACAGAACTTCCAAGTCGTGTTCTTTTTCCAACAGCAGATCTTCCTGCTGATGTAGATCAATTTCCCTCAATTCCCAGGCTCGCCTCTTTGCCTCAATTTCATCTTGCACCAACTTGCGTCTCATCTCCAACTCAGACTCAAACTCCAACCTCTTTGATCTCAGAACAGCCTCCTGATTAGCAATAACATTTTGCATTTCAACCTGCATTTTCGTACGGAAAGTATAAAATGAGAAGAGAAAGAGTAGAGAAAGAGAAGAAGGATATGAAAAATAAAATAAAAGATATTAAGACTAAAAAAAACTCACAAATTCATTGCTTTCAAGCTTTTCTTGTAGAACAAGTAGCTCTTGCTCTCTCTTGTTTAGATAACATTCTTTGTGAATAACAACCTGCACATAGGTAAAAGTAAGAAAAGTAAGTAATGCCTCCAAGAAAGAAGGGAACATCAATTTAACAACAGTTAAGGCCAACATGAAAACGAAAGATCCCAACCTCCTCTCTTTGGGAGAAGGAAGCCCCTGTCAGATCCATTTTCAACTTCCCCTCATTTAGGGATCTAAATTCCTGCTCAATATTTTTTCTTTTGGCCTCCAACTCCCTTTCAAGTTTTTTCAGCTCTTCAGTTTTACTAGCAACATACTCCTCCCGCTGATTCAGTAAAGCTTGTCCATCAAGCAGACGATCATGCTCCTGCTGGAGCACTCTTCTTCTTTCACTCAGTGAGTGTCTCTCAAGAGAGATCTCTCTCTCTTTTGCATCACAGCTAGATCATTAAGGGAACAAAAATAAGCAAGCTCAAGGTAACAAACTTTTGCTCCAATAAACAGTAGGGGGTGCAGAATTATGAAAAACAGCACTGCCACCAGGGTTAGACTTATTTAGCTATTCACGAGTTTAGAAGGTTTCACATGGACAACTTTATTGCCTACTTTTTCCACATAAGAAATAAGAGTAACACAGAAGTTTAAAATAATAACCGTTGAAAAAGCAACTTACCACACAGGATTCTTAGCTTCTATGAAGCACATTATATATGCTTCAGTTAAAAGTTAAATCGTAAGATTACCTACAGTTAATTACTTACTCAGATCTGAATTCATTGCTCTGCCTCCTCAGATCATTCTCACGTGCTTCAACTTCTTGGAGTGTTCTTTCTGCCGCACGATGATGTCGACTAGCTTCTGCTTGCAAAGCTTCTGCAGCATGCAGTTTGTTGTCGGCCTCCACGAACTTTTTCTGGGTATCTTCAACCATTTTGTGTGCATCAGCCAATTTACATTCAGCCGTAACCTTGTTTTCAGCAACTTCTGCACGCATTTCATGAAATGCCTTTTCCATCTACAAGAACCCACAACTAAAGGCTCATTCAAACAATGAAAAGAGCATAAAGAAAGGTGAAAACTACCAAATGAAAACCTTACACTTGCTATACACTCTTTATCAACTCCTAAAGCTTCTCTTAGGCCATCTTCTCGTTTCTTTGCTTCAGCAAGGGAAGATAAGTGTGCAGCTTGATCACGCTTAAACACTAACTCAATAGCCTCAGCAGGAGTTTTGATTTGCTCAAGTTTACAAGCTAGCTCCTTTCTTTCCAATATGAGGACACCCATGTGGTGTTGAAGATCATAAATCTAAACGAAATTCAATTATTCAAACATGTACAAAGGAAAAAAACACTATATGGAAGTGGCTAAAGCGCAATCCACACAAGCGTAAGAATAACGCACCAATCAACATTTCAGAAAACTAACCCTTAGCTCCCAGAAGTATACAAACTCAAATTTCAAAATATAACCAATAAAAAGAAATCTTTCTTTATTTCCTTTTTTTCAGTTAATAGAAAATGCCAATACCCACACAATCAATAACAAGAACTAGTAAAATCATAAGAAAACACTTAAAACAAACAAACCTCAGCTTCGAGTTTCAAAATATAAGATATAAGAGCAGCCTTGTCTCTCCTCTTGACTGATTCTTCATCAAAACCCGCCTCTTTACGTCGCTTCCAGATAGACTCGTCGGTCGGAGGGGTTCGCAAGACCTTAGCACCAGGCTTCGGCGACAAAGTCTTCTGCATCATCGGGCTCGCCATTTCCGATCACCCAAAACCCTGAATCCCACGATCAACACTTCTCTTCTTGGCTTTTTGAGTTCACATTCCCTCTCTTCCTATTACGAGTAACCGACCCAGTGACGCACCGAGTCAGCTTCAGTTGTTTCAGTTGGCTTTTTGAATGGAGCTGGACTACCCATGAACGACGACGTAAGATTAGAACTGAATGGGAATCTTAAGCCATCATTTACATTTGAGTTTTGGTTTTAAGAGTTTGGATTATATTACATCAAATCCTTTTTTTAAATTACTCCGTTCTCGTCCTATTTTATTAAATTTTGTTCATATATTTATACGAAACTCATATAAATATATTGATAAAATTTAATAAAACATAATAAAAATATTATAACCAAAATAAGAGATCTAATCTCGAATTATATAGACTACAATTGATGATTTCAAATCCTCATCTCAGCAAAATTATTATTATAGACTGTAATTAATGATAATTACTTACTATAATGCAGTGAAAAATAAAATTATTTATAAAATAGATGAAATTTCTTCTTTTTTTAAAAAACACAAAATTTCTATATTTTGTAAATATAAAATTTACTATATATTCAGTGTTTTCAAAATCAAACTAGAAGTTAAAATGGTGAAACAGAAAATTTAAGATTTAAAAAGTTCGATACTAGACAGTCATAAAATTAATTAAAAATTAAAAAATTTTAAAATTTTTAAAAATAATTGAAAATTATTTTCTTATTTACCAAAATTTAAAATTTAAGTAAAAAATAGACTTTAAATAAATATTAATTAGTTTATTTTAATTTATAAAATATATTAGTTTACAAAAAATTAACTTATTAATTAATAAACTGATCAATTTTCAACAACGAAATTATTAAACTAAATCAAACGTAAAAATTAAAAACCAAACTTGAAAGTTAGTCTATTTTAAATTTTTACTATTAAATCGGTCAAACCAATTCAGTTTTTAAAACATTGTTCGTATCTAATTTAAATTTTAACATGATATTAAAATAAAATTTCATAGTTTTATGTCTAAAAAAATGTTTTATACTAATTTCAATAAATTCAACAATTGCGTTAAAACTTAAATTATGGAAAAAGGAGTAAATCAAGGAACAAACTTGTACGTAAATCATGCACCTATGATTATAACAGAACCTCCACTGCTTAGCCAAATCAGAGCATTTAACCAGAGAATGAAACCAGAAGGTGGAGGTTTGAGGCCTCGTCCATTACATACAGCAGCACGTTTATCCGTCTTACGATCAAGCAATACTTACAAGCGTGGATGGGAAATTATAAGGTTCCAACATGGGAATATTGCATAACATTATGATCTGAATCACATCAACTAGTTACTAGATCACATTAATAGCTTCTACTCGTGTCCTCCATCGTCTCAAAGCTAGATACCAACCTGGAAGAGAAGATGTAGCTTTCAGTTCAGCAGAATGCCCTCTACATGTTGAAGATGAGTTTCATTTTCTGTTGTCTGTAGTCGCTTATCCATCCTTCAATCAGCTTGATTTCAGTTGCCCTCTGCTCTAACAACCAATGAGGGTCATCAGGTGTTGATGGACGTAGATCTATGTGATGTGCACCTGATATGTGGAACAATGTAAAAAATTTATCCTCACAACATTCCTCCACATCTGAACTGCATAATTTTGTCTTCTCCATCAAAAATTGTTAATTTAGTGAGCCATTACCTTCTTTTGTAATAAGAGCAACAAGGCTTTCAGATATATTCTGCAGAACACTGCAACCAAAAATTCCAACGATCATCAGCATTCATTCTTAACTTGCATCAGCAGAATAAACGAAATAACTGCCATACCTGCCACCACTCCATGGGTCAAGAAGACCATTTGAGAAAATAATATTACTTCCAAACTTTTCCAGGACAGTTTTGATGTCCTTCACAGTTAAAGGTCATAATATCAGAAGCAAATCATATAACATTACTTCATAAGCATGTTTTGCATATTATGTAAAATTGAAGTCAAAGTGAAGTGTATGATAAGGGATAACGTCCTAGTATCCGTCAAACATCTTCCACTTGTATAGAACAAGAACCAATGAAGTAGGTAAGGATTATAAAATGGAGGTGAGTGTTGTCAACAGCCACCCACACATCCATTTCATAAATCTGCAGCTGATTGTTTATATTAACTAAGATTTTGAAACTAATAAAAAAAGAGAAAAGAACATAAGTAGGCATTCATTAGATATCCACTAATAGAAAAAATAACAGTAATAATGACTATAGTAATAATTCGTTAGATGTCTCATTAATAAGGCATTGATAAGTTCAAAATGCAAAACACTGGACATAATTCTTACATGTCCGCCAAATTGCATTGTTATCCACCTAGGCCTAGGTTCAACCTTGAACTTCTTCCAGCACTCCTCCCGAAAAGCAGAGTAATTATAATCATATGTTCTAAACATACTTGAATCTTTGCTGCTAGACATTGGCATAACCATTTCAGTACAGGCCTAGAAGGGAAACAAAGGACAAGATGTCATATACACAGTAAATGCTGGGGCAAATCAAGAAAGTGTAATTTGTAGCACTTATGCACCTGCCAGTTCCAACCATCCAAACCATGAGGATCATCATCCAGTTCAAAACAGCCCACCTTCCCAGTATAATTGTAATAAACGCTTACTCCTTCAAAAATGCGCTCGGGCATGCTAGCCCCATCAGGAGAATTATCAATTCTTCTGCACACCTAAAAATGAGACATTTATCACAAAACCTGAAACTCATAAGCATTCAATGACAAAATCATGCAAGGAAAGGAAGAAAGCAGTATTCGACCTATAAATTCCATCTAGATTACAATGTTTATGATGCACATAAAGCAAATGTTAGTTAAAGCTCATAAAAATGCTACTGATCAGGTTCAGTAAATTAAACTTTACATAAGCATGTAATTCAAAGTACATAAAAATATTTATCGTGATGTATGCACGCAAGAGAATGATAAAAGGTAATTTCAAAAGGGTCAAGAATCTTAACTAACCTCCCTTATTGGATGTCCAGGAAGAGGCATCATGAAGGCAGATGGATAGGGATAGTCCACCATCGCCAAATAACTATAAGCAGATTCCAGCCAGTCGATGAGAACAACCGTACTATTCAATTGCCTATAATCATCACCAATCAGTTGCAAACAACACAAAGAGCTATTAAAAAAGAAAAAAGCAACTCCTTTTCACAAAATCCGAAGGGAGAAAAGAAAGGGGAAAAGAGGATAAAAGGTAGATAGCAATTGTCAACATGCCTCTTCAGTAACTAGACAGCAATTATAGATTGATATTCAAGAACCAAATAATAATTAGCCATAAATTCGATTCTTTCTTTCTTTCTTCTTACCGACACATACGAAAAGTTTCGGTTAATTGTGCAAGGCCATTCTCCTTCAGACCCTCCATTACTATTGCATCCCACGACTCTTTTATTGTGTTAAAGCAGCTGACACTTTCCCTCTGGTAATATAAAATGATGACACCATTTCATAACAAACTTCTAAAATAAATCAAACAGTTCACTACCAGAACAAACACTGGTAGAGCAAGTACTTCACCTTAAAATCATTAGAGACAATGTCATAAAAGGTTTCTGGCGGCACGATATCCTCAAATTGAAGAATTGGCGCCGATGAAGCAAGCGCACCAATTGCTACATGAGGGTACTTGATCCTCATCCATGCTGCTAACACTGTTCTATTCAAAACCCATAATTAGTCATCAAGTATTAAACAAAGTATGTTTACTATACAAATGATCAAGCAAAAAGCACACAAAAATGATCTTACTTCCACCATAGGATCCACCAAATAACACAACCGGACAGTCTACCGCCGATAAGTTCCTTTTCAAGTCCGTAATCAGAACTGTAAAATCAGCAAGTGCTTGCTCTGCAGTTAGATAAGATAAGGTAGACGCATTCCTATACGCTTCGTCCCTATTTCCGAAAGGCATCGACTCCCCATAGTACCGGTGCTTTTAAAATCCACATTTCAATTTCAAATCCAGTCAACAACAGAACCCAGAAGTTTAAAAACTAACTACACAAACGTTTATCACAAAAAGTTCAAACCTTTCCACTTTCTAGTCAACCAAACAACAAGTGACTAACCTCAGGGAAAAGGACCATGGCCCCGAACAGAGGCGCGATTTCCCAGAGAAACCCGGTGTTAACAGCGAACCACTCGATATCGCCTTCATTCCCACAGTACAGGAAGATGGGGCCCAGCCGGTCGGCACCCACCCAGTAGTCGGTGTTAATGAGATAACGTTGTCGGAATTTCGGGAGGTCCAAGAAGCTGAAATGGTCGAGGCGCTGGTAAAAATACTTGGTCTCGTATTTGTAGCCTTGTCGAAGTTGAGTAGTGATTGGGTGTGAGTACTTGCCCAGGAATCGTGGGGCCCTTTTGGAGAGAGGCAAACCAGACGGCTGTAATGCCACTGATGGCGGTGATGAAATGACGATGATGGTGACGATGATCGTAAGGAGAAGTAGAGGATTAGGACTCCAAGTCGCCATTTTCAGCAGACTGTTTAATTGTTTATTCTGTTAAGCTCGTCAAACAAGACGATATCGGTAGAATGGGTAATCAGTTGCTTGCAAAAACACGGTGTGGATGCTAGGATTGGCCACTGACCAATAACAATTTGCCATTTGGGGCCAATGAATGGACAAGATCTTAAATGGGCCTCCATTGTAAAATCTTGAGTTGTATATAAGGGCCTATCCATATGTAATCCAACCCACCTAGACCCAAAAGCTAGAGTTTGTTTCTTTTCTTTTTATTTATTTGTAACCAACATTTCTTTTAATTTATGTCATAATATGTCATTATTGTTTTAATCATGTTTTCCATATTAAATTATAAAATAGATTCTACTATTGTAATAATTGGTGGCATATTAGTAATTTTGTAGAATTTCATTAAACAAGTATTGAAATTTTAGTGATATTTAACAATGTTTTAAAATTTGAATTAGAAGTTAAATCGGTAAGACAAGAAGTTTAAAGTTTAAAAGGTTCAACCGATAGTAGACAGTCATAAAATAGGCTAAAAGTTGGATAAAATTAAAATATTTGAAATATGATTAAAATAGACTGTCCTTACACATCGAAGAATTTGAAGTTTAATTGAAAAATAAGATTGTTAAATGAAAACTAATTGATTTATTTAAATTTATAAGAACTTATTAATTTATAAAATTTACCAATTAAATATTAAATAATAAACTGATTATTTTTAACAACAACAAAAAGTCAATGTACCCAATGCATAAGGCTCCCTGCTTTGCGAGATCTAGAGAGAGTTATAATGTACTTAACCTTCCCTTTATATTTTTACAAAGAGATTGTTTCCATTATTTGAATTCTCCCACATATTGTTGCACTTTACATATCCTTTCAACACGTCTTAGCTGTCCACACTTGTTACATCTTACATCTGCCCTCCACCAACACTTGTATTCTGGATGATTTGTTTTCTTGCAATACAAACATAGTGGAAAACTCTGGGCATTGTTGTTATTAATCATCTTTTTGTTGTATGACTTTACTGAAAAAGCACCTTCTACGATTCCTTCTTGCTTCATGAGTCTCCTTTGTTTTTGTGCCTGTAATGCACCTAACAATTCTGCCAAACTGATTTTTACCAAATCTTTTGAGTTTTTGAGTGATGAAATTGTAGCCTCAAATCTTTCTAGGATATGGTTACTAGAATTTTTTGAACTATTCTAAAATCATCAAAATTAGAACCAAGAAATCTTATGTTATTGGCAATAGTAATGAGTTTGTTGGAGTAATCCTTTATCGTTTCTGACTCCTTCATTTTTTATATCTCAAAGTCACTGATCAAAATGAGCACTTGCATTCTTTTGATTATTTCGTTCCCGCACATTCCTCCTTTAAGAAATCCCAAATTTCTTTGCTCGTCTTGAGCGTGATGATTTTGGAAAAAATTGTTGGTGTGACTGCTGAAAACAGGCAAGCTTTTGCTTTGGACTTCCTCTCTTTCCTTTCTTTGTAGATTTTGATTTGAGCCACCGTTGGATTTACAGGCAAGTTCGGAACGTCATAGTTTTCATCTACAACTTCCCACAAGTCTAGCGTGGGAAGGCGTAGAATGAGTTATGAGTTATAGGTTTGTAGGTTTAGAGGTCCTTTAAAATCAAGAGAGCTTTGATACCAATTTGTTGGTTTTTTTAGCAGAAGTTTGTCATTTTATACAGTCTTTTTCTAACCAAAATTCAAAAATTGGATAACATCTAAATTAAATCAGCATAGAATAAGCACATAATTTGCACTTAAAGAAAATATTATGATAGCAACTTTTACTGTTTCAAATTCACATGTTCAACAACTACAGATAGACGAGAGAACTTCTCATCCCAAATTGAGAAAGTATGAAGATAATCTGAAACGTGAACTTATATAAAAGTCGAGTCTTTTAAGCTCTGTCCCAATAAACAGACAACCTGAGTAACGAATATGCAAGCAAGCAAGCATAATCTGAAGGATGTGTTACATTCATTGACCATAAAAAGTGAATTTTATATATTCTCTTAATATTCCTCCCGAGGGGCTGAGACCTAAACTTATTAACAATGGTATCTATTTATCCCGGAGTTATAAGTACAAAAGCATAATAACAAAGATGCTGCATTGCATATATCCATTAACATATTCTCGACGAAGAACGATAATCCTCCAACCTTCCTTCTTGCCTTTCTGGTTGGGGATTCATATTGAAGTTGTTTGATAGGAGATGATATGATGTTATTGGGCCACATGAGCTAATCAATAATTCATTATTTGTTCTTGTTATTTGATTGTATAAAATATTTTTATATTTTTTAAGATTAAGTACTTAATTTAAAAAATCTTAAAATATTGATTATTCTTAATAATAATAATACATTACACATGCGTGATTTCGGACTGGGTGATGATGACGATGATGATAATGACATGCAGTGACGTAGCTCCTCCCAAAATTTTTTAAAAAATAAATATTATATATATATATGTGTGTGTGTGTGTGTGTGTGTGTGAAGTTATTTGGGAGTTGGGCCCCCCTAAAATTTAAAAAATTAAACATTAGGCCCTCCTACTTTACATGTCTGGCTCCGTCCCTGATGACATGCATGACTTAATGACTATTAAGATAAGTTCTCACTTAGTTTTTGATAATAGACTTGGTAAACTATAGGTTAGATCACCCATAATTTATGACTTGCTTATTAAGAAAATGGTATTAGCTAGTCCATACACCACTTCTTCATATTAAAATAAGTGTTAATGTCTTGTATTATTATTACACGGTTAGATCTACGACATAACTTGAACTTCATTTCACGTCAACGCTAAATCATTGTCAAACTCAATTTACCACGCTCTTTGAGTTGAACCTTTTATCAAATTTAAGTTTGATCTAACTTGGGACAAGTTAAGGACTACTCTTTAATTAAGTAAACGCTTAAGGATAAGTATGAACAAAAAGGTCTTAAAACCCTTTTGTGGGATGTATTGGGACCAACATTTGTGTACTAATTTAACCAAAATTTAGGTACTATACTTTAAAATACATAAGGGCAAATAATATAATTTAAATTTCAAAGTTTTCAATTGAATACAATTTGATTCTTAATGATTTAAAGTGTTTAAATTCAATCGTAACATTTTCAAAACATTCAAAATAGGTTCTCAAAATTTTAAAAAGCAAAATTATATATATTATTTAAAGTAAAAATTAAGAAAGTGTTAATTTTTTAAAAAATTTTATTAATGAAACTCATTGTATCATGACTCTTTCTCTAAATTTTAAAAAATTGAAAAATATCAAATCAACAATAGTGTATTAAATTTAACTTATTTAAATCGTTTTTCTTTAACAATCTATTTTAAAGTTTTAAAAACGTTAAATTTTAATTTAAACATTTTGAAACGATAAAGTTCAAGTTATATATATATATACACGATTCAAGTTATATATTCTATAAAACCTTTTAAGAATGAAATTGTGATTTTGGCAAATGAGTGATGTCTATATATATATATATATATGTATATATTGGTCTAGATTAGGGTATTCATCGGTGGATCCAGTGATTAATCTTTATTAGATTGTAGACACCTCATAGGATGAGACAGCTGGCTCAAGGATTTACACGTTGTAATCAAACGCCAAAGTTCTGAAATAATACTAATATTGCTAAATGATTGCTTGACAAACCCATAATCAATATCACGATTCATGTGCAACAACAATAAGTGCTTTTTAAAGTTCTTGCGTGCCGTCCATATTTTGCGTTCGTGGCTCGTTATCATAGAACAAGATCAAAAGGAAAAGGATTCATCTTGTACTAGATGAAGGTGCAAGAAATCCCAAGAAAGTTAAATATGCACTCGAAAGGTAAGTATCGTTGCCTAACTTACGAAAAACTGCTGAACTGGTTTTTCATTTAGTCTTTGATTAATTGCAGGCATGGCTGGCATGAAATTGAAGCATCGATCAAGCATGGTTGATGTCTCGTTAGGCTCGTGATAACTAAGTGAAAGATAATATTCGAAACTGTACCCATTTCAATCAAAATATATATTTGAAACAAGCACTTAATTTTATGAGTACAAGTTTATGATACATATATCTCATTTATTATTACTTCTGTTAAATAAATAAATACAGATATTATTGATATACTTAATTTGTTAATTATTAAAGTAAATTATATTGAATATGTTGAGTAAAATATTAAATATATCTCAACTTTTATTTTAATTTATTTATGTAATTATGTTAAATTATTATTTCTTTGAAAACTAATATTTAGAATTTGATTTAAAAATTTGTACAAGTATTCATAACAATCTAATTCACCTTTGATAAAAAAAAATTGAAAATAACCCACGAGAAAATTTATAATTTATAATTTATAATTTAGTAACAGCTCAAATTTTGAAAAATTTTTAAAAATGAAAAAAAATTGCAGCATACTTTGAAAATATTTAAAATGTGATGTTAAAATATATTTTAATTCTGTTAAATTTAATTATAAAATATTTTTCTCTGAAAAAAGAATTTTGGCTTAAAATTTTGATTATTAATAATAATTTAGTTCATTATTGAATTCGAAGAGAAATTATTTTCTATAATTTTTTAACAATTCAAAATTTGACAAATTAAAAAAAAACTCTAAATGTCTCCAAATTTTGTAGATTGCCTTAAAAATATTTAGAATACTAATGTATTTAATAAATTATTAAAAAATCATGTAATTATAATTAATAATACTAAAAAGTAATTATAATCGAGCATGTGTGATGATTTCGATGTCCACTAGGTCATTATCGTTTTATGGAGTTATATCTACCGATTCATTATTTGTACACACAGTATCCCATCGTGGATTTATTCTAAACTTTTACACATATAACTATCTCAATAATTGATATTGACTTCTAAATCACCATCTCGACTGTAAACTTAGCATCCCAAGAAAAATCAATGGTGGGAAATGAAGGTGAAATCCCATCCAAGTTCAGTGAAATGAAATATCGACAAACTCACTTTCTTCTTTCAACACAAAAATCGCAGTTACTGTTTTGCATATCAGATGAATTCCCAAAGTCACATGATCTTCCTCCTTTACTTTGAACCAAAACGGATTTGATTTAAAAGTCAAGCAAAGGAAAAAAAAGGTAAAATGTGAACCTCAACTTTGTTCATCCCTTCATAATTGCTAGTTACACTAATTTCCATAAATCAAGGAGCGAAGAGATGATGGTACTTGACCTTTTCAGTTTTGTCCGTGACACAACCTCTTGTTACCTTCATTTCAAAGGCCAACAAGTTAGGTTTTTCTTTGATAGGGTTTGACTAACTAGGCTCCATATCCTACGATCATGGGCTGCTGTCGCAATTATGGAGATGCTCCTTACCAGTAGTTCTCATTCGATGCCATACCTTCCCAAATTCAACTCCATAGTGGCATCGATAATACATACATAAAGTTTCACTGAATCGAGAAGGCAATACAGAATTTCCCGTTTCTTTATGAAAATGATTGATGGCTAGGGCAATTGGTTCATATATATCCATGTGGGTTTAGACATGCACACAGTCACTCAACACGTTCGTCCACCACCATCATCATCACCGCCACTAAAAGCAGTAGCCAACCCCATGTCCTTTACATGCAGAGACCCTTATAGTACACTCATTTAGTGCGAAAGATACACAATCTATAACATAATTTTTCACTATAAATTGATTCCTCACAAGATTTCTAATGTGGTACGATTCACATATACAAGCCTAAAGTTGTAATAACTTTATATCTTAATATTTTACAAAAAGTAAAATTTGTTATTTTTAGTATCACTTTACACATATGATAATATGTATTTATTTTGATCTTTTGTGAAATGCTAAGTTAAAATTCACATTTTTAATCAATATTTAAAAAATCATTTTTAAGATCACATATGTATATGACAAGTTTAAAATTCCTAATCGTATATAAGACTCATATGCTAAAAACTAAATATTTAACTCAATTAAGATTTTAGGTGATACCAATATTATTTTAAAAATATTAAAATGCACCGTAATATTATAAATAATGATAAAAACTAAATTTAAATTTTAAAAAAAAACAAAGAAAGTTGAGGGATACTTTTACCTATATATGTAGAATCAAAACTATGTAGACCCTGTTACCACAACTTTGTGCCGCAACCGAAAGTCTCTCAACTGGTGTTGCCTCTGAATTCAGATTCTCTGTCCAATATTATGGTGTCTTATTATGTCTAATAAATCTTAACCATTTATTTATGTGGGGCTTGCATAGAGTCTGTGTAGATCCCGCAAAATAAATGGTTGAGATTTTATGAAACAGAATAAGACAAAGTAGTGTTAGACAGAGGATCCGGATTCGTTGCCCCTAACCCTAAGCCGTTCACCAAGTCAATTCTAGGATAAATGTTACCACACTCAACGAACCTCCCCCAAGTTCCTAACCCATCAAGTGGGTCCGAGATTTGAAGAAGGTTTTCTAAGCAAGTCAGTATTAGTGGGGATGGGTCTCCAATTTCACTACTTTTAAATGCAAGCAATGGTGCTTTGCTTTGTATCGTGAAAGCTCCAGATGACAAGTCTTGGGAAAGAGAGTTCAAGTGGGACAAGCTAAAGCTCTAGGCTTTTATGCTTTTTTTGGTTTCAGTCGGTGCAATTGTTTTCTCGACTGTCTTTCCCTCTCAATCTCTTTCCATGCTTATCTCTCACTCAGACCTTGAGAAAATCAAACCAACGATCACCCGACACTTCACTCTCCGCTTTCTCTATGTCATCTACAAGGTTAATACTCTTCTTGTCCAACGTCAACTGATGCTTCCACCTTCTTTCCCAACCCTTTTCCTTCCTCTTTCTACTGAACTTTATTCACTTATTTACTTTTCATCAATCTGGACCACTTTCGAGGGATTGGGTTGGATTATTGTTTTTTTTGTTTGGATATTAAACCATCCTGAAGCAACAGAGAAACAAAATAGAAGAGGCAAATTAAATCCGAAGCTAATAGGCTTTACCCCGTACACCCAAGCCTAGACCTTCTTTGAATTACAGCAAACCGAAGCAACATCAGAAATATAGAAGAAAGAAAACTTGGCGTCGCTGTCCAAATAAACCGATCTGCATGTAATAGAGGTATCCTTGCTAAAGAATGGGCGGTATAATTATAAATGAAAAAGGCTTAACTATTTTAAAATTTAATTTAATTTAAATAAATTTTAAACTTGTAAATTATAATTTGACAAACTCCCTAATTTGATATTATACATCACACTTCTCATAATTTATAAATTTAGAATTATTTCATAGAAATTAATTAAATTCTAATGAACTAATTAGAATTTTAATAAAAGTTTGAGGATTAAATTAAACTTTTTCTTACAATAAAATGCTCCAATTAAATATAAAAATTATATTTATAATTTTGATAAATATAACTATTTTGGGCTATACTAATTCGATACAAATTATACGCTTCAAAATTATAATACTTTATAAGTCAAATGATGTAAAATATATTGATCAAGTCAAAGTTCATTGCTGTTGAGTTCCAATTACAACATCAATTTTACATTGCATCACATTGAATTTAATGCTTCCCTCTTGTTTTACTCGTACCTTACGAAGTTGGGATGCAGAGTTAAGAGTTACCGGATATTGTATAACAACTTCAAACATATAAAGAATCTAAACATCCGTTCAGTTCTGGCATTTTTTTACTGATTTTAAAAATTTAAGCTTCTTTTGGAATGCTAATCTAAAAGATTGGTTGTTATTGAATCTGAAAAGCTCCCATCTCTCTCATAATCATCTTAGTTAGCTTACTATTTTCGGTTTAGGTTGCTGGACCTTTGAAACGAAGGAATGACAGAGTGTTTAATTCTGGTATTCCTTTCATTTTTCATATCTTGCAGAGTACTATTTCTGAAACTAAATTGATTCAGGATACTTTCAACAAGTTGCTTTCGAAGAATAATAGTCCTTCGATTTCAAGGTTAAATTTTTGAAAATGTCCACATTCCTCTTTTATGAAGCTCAACACTGATGCTTCTTTAACTGCCTCCACGGTTTGATTCGTGATCATAATGATCGTTGGAAACATGGGCTTGTTTTCAAGACGGGTCGTTGTTCTATTCTTCGTGCTGAGTTGTGGGATCTTTATTATAGTATTCAACTCACTTATAATCTTGCCTATTTGGATGTTCTTGTAGAATGTGATAATGAGATTGCTGTCAAGATGTTGACCGGTGGTGTTCAAGCAATTTGAGATTGTTTGTCTCTTGTTGACCTAATTCTAGACTTACTGAAGTGCTTCCATAATGTGAAACTCACTCACATTTACAGAGAAGGGAACTTTGCTGCTAATTCCCTTTCCCACTTTGCTTTTGATTTTCTTCTTGGCTTTTATGTTTTGGGGCAAGTCCCCCTAGTGTTAGTAGATGGATTAATCTTAATTTAATAGGGGTCTCTTATGTTAGGTAGTTTTTTGCTTTTGTGAGCTTTGCTCACTTTTTTATTACAAAAAAAAAGAGTGTGATATTAGAATATGACATACAAATATCAAATAAATGAACCTAAATGACGAGACACAAAGGCTTACATATTTGACAATTTTTCCTCGCATTGATATTTGACCATTTATATAATCACAACAACAATAACAATCTGTCATTAAAAATCTCAATGATACGTAGGATTTTAGAAAGTTTAAAAGTACACAATTTTATCTTTATTTAATAGAGAAGTTTTTGATAGATTTACAAAAAAAAGTTTTCTAAAAAACTATTGGAAGAAACCAATAGACAAATATGTAAATAGTATTTGCATAAAATAAAAATAAAAGTAGGTAAATAAATAAGCAAACAAGAAAAAAATAAGAAAAAAACAAAAAAAAACAATTAAAAATGAAATAAATAAATAAAATAACTGAAGGAACAATTGCATAAACAAAGGTATTAAAGCTAATAAAAAGACACAATAATCAAAAGACAAGGTTTAAAAGGCCTATGAAAAGAGAAAGACCTCTTTATATAGGGGTCTCTAATCATTTCCTAGTTTGTCAAAGTTTCTTATTGAGGGTTAAGTCATTGGCAAGCTCTAGTAGGATATACCTTTCCTTATCACAACCACCTAATTCTTGTTGGCCCTTCCTCTTCTTCTCTTACAGTCCTCAAGTATAATCTTCTCGCATCTTCTTATTGAGGCGTCAAGATGTCTTCTCTTAAAATATCTTAATCATCCAAGCTTTTCTTTCTCATTATACTATCGATATTAGCCACCCAATCTTGTCCTTTACCACTTCATTTTTTACTTTATATCTTTTTGTAAGATTGCATATACAACGGGGCATCCTTATCCCTGCTACTATTAACTTATGATTATGTGCCTATTTGAAAGGCCAACACTCTACCCTATAGTGTAGCACCTCACTCCCGCAAGACATGTACCCGAATGATATCCGAGTCTGAGCCCCACGAGGATGGCATGCTAGAACACTCAGTCAGTCAAAAATCGGTATAATTTTTTAAAACAATAACAACCATAAACACCTTTTTGCGGAAATCAACGATTATAATCGGCCTCACTTTCATTCATAAACATTTTTAATCATAACAATACAATCAACAACATTTCAATAGCCATTTGGGGCCCATTACAAATACAAAACACTTTAGCAATAATGTCTTTACATTACAACATAAATCATTTGTACAATAGTTTCAGAATATACAATTTTATACAAAATAGGAAAACATAAATACAGACGCGAACTGATCCCGACCTCTAGCATTTACTTTTAAGTTGTAGGGATACTCCCGTTTACCTAACGGGGTATTATTCTAATCTTGAAAAATATTTGCAAATTTTGGGTGAGTTTTGCGAACTCAATGAGAGACCATCATCGATGGCTCATCCAATCACATAACACATAATTCACAAAACATATAGTTCACAACTTTGCATAGTTGAACACATATCACATTTACATGTAAGAGGAATTCAATTTGGCATTTCAGACAATCCACATACTTGACAAAATGCATATGAAATGCTCATGAGACACTTTTCTAATTATTACGTTGTTGTGACTGAGTGCCTGAACTGTCCCGTATCTATTTTGGATACCGGACTCATTAATAACTGTCCCTTATCCGCTTAGGAAATACAGAGCTTATTATACTTAATGAGCCTTAGGCTCTTAATCATTATCTGAGCTCGAGGCTCTTTTCACTCGTTGAGCTTTAAGCTCTAATCGGTGGCTACTCAGGTCACAACTGTCATTATATTTCATACATTCATGAAATTGAATGAATCATTCACATTGCATAATCCCATTCACTCACATTCACATACAATTTACACTTCAATATCTCATGCATATAACACAACCATCGGACCTTTATTGTCCGGAATTCAACAATCAAATTACATTCACATAAGCATTTGATAGTCAATCAATACAAAAATTCAAACAAACAAACAATGAAATGAGGCCATCTAGGTCTACTCACAGTACGGATCCAAAATAGCATTTGCTTCTAAATTCTGGAAACGCCTGAATGTAGATGTTTAACCTGCACATCGCAATTTATGCAACACACAATTCACACACATTACAAAACTCATTTATGCACAATTAATTATATGGACTATATACAATGCATACTCAATGACAATCCCGGGTACTTTACCAACTTTATAACTTGATCACTGATTAATTTTTTGAATCACAACCTCAATCCTGTGGTACTTTGATAACACTAACTCATCCACAAATTTTCCAATATAAACCTGTATGTGAGTAAATCACTATCAACTTTCTTCCTCTTCATTCCTATTTCATTTCAACTCACAAATCACATCCAAATCAAAACTCTATCATTTTTTTCACAATCATCAAAACTAGAAACACTCACGTATATTCATCACATTTTTTGCATTTCTTCACTTTCATTTTTCTACATTTTCAACTTGTGTATTTTCTTCATTTCTTCCTCTAACTATCACTTTAATCATTCTTCCCTATCTTTAGACATCACCATACACCTATCTCTTAACTCTAAATTCATTTTTTAATCACATCTAAAACACTCCAAAACATACGTATATATGTACATATACATATGAACAGTAAAGACATCAACATAATAGAACGTTACACATCCATTTTCTCCAAATTTTTCTGCACTAATCTCTTACACGTTTTTATTGATCTTTTAACTCTAAAAACTAGTTTAACACTATCCCATAACATTTCAATCATCAATCCAAAGAAAATCAACATGTACGGTAAACTCAAAATCTCCTCACTCATTTTCCAGCAAATCTTAACCATTTAGCAGTGAGTTAACGATGCATGCTTCATTTCATACAAAAATACATAATCATAACCAGCTTACTTGTTTGAAGCTCTAAAATCTTCAACCATCACAAAGCCCTAACTTTCATGTAACTCACATACTTCATCTTACGGAGGGCTTAGGTTAGGTTTTTCTGGAGGCAAAAGAAACAGATAACAAAGTGGTAACAGTAGAAGATAAGGGTAAGCATAGTTTAGCTTTGGTGGAGTTTTTGATGAAAAACTCTGTGTTGAAGATACACTAGAGAAATGAACTTCGAGAGAAAGAAATGAAGGCAAGTACAGTAACTTGTCTTTCAAGGTTATTTAAAACTTAACTTTAATGCTGGGACACCTGTCCATTTCTTAGCCACTTATCCACTTTCCTTTAATGAAACTCACTTCCAGATTTTTCCATAAAACATCATTTCGGGTCAACTTTGCATGTTCTTTTTGACCCTGATAATGAAGTTATTTTGCAACACTTGCTTCTAGAAACATGTTCTCCTATGTCTTATGTTTCTATTGACACCAAAATCATTCAATTTGGTTTAGTAATCTAAAAGATATACTTCAGACATTTTCGGACTGCTCTTGTCCAAAATAATATACTATGCACAACTTCCCTCCAGAATTTAAACATCCTTGAGACTGAATCAAAATTTGACTTCTTCAGATGATTTGTATCCCTATGTCTCTAGTTTACTACAAATTAAAAATCATATCATTTGGAATCCTACAGATCCATATATAATCAAAATACTGAAGTATGTTCAGCAAAACAATACTAGTTCATTGTTCCAACCAATTCTCTCACTTTCGTTCAATCAATCCTTTTTCAAATCAATTCAAAAAGATACTAATATTTTTGTTGAGGTAGGACAATGCCTCATGAATCCAATGGTTCAAGAATCACTTCATTTGGAGATTGGATAACAAAGTTATATCCTTAATCATGTTGAACCTGTCCAGGGACAAATGAAATAACTTTCTCTACAGATGTCGGATTAAGGTGTTCTTTAGATGGTTTGAAATAGGACTTCAAGATCTACAACTTTCATGAAGACCTAGAAGATAGATTCTATCGTCTATAGCTGAAAATGGACCAGACGATAGGTCAGACGAAACTAGACAAAAAAGCAGAAGAAGCAAAACACAAAAGAAGCAAAAAGCAGAAGATACATCTTTACAGACGATACACGTCAGCACAGACGATACACATCATCACAAACGATACACGTCATCACAGGCGATACACGTCATTACAGACGATACACGTCATCACAGACGATATACGTTAGCACAAACGATACACGTCAGCACAGATGATACACATCAGCACAGATGATACATGTCAGCACAGACGATACACGTCAGCACAGACGATACACGTCATCATAGTCAGTACATGTCATCACAGACGATACACGTCAGCACAGACGATACATGTCAGCACAGACGATACAACTTTACAGACGATACAACTTCACTCTTGAAAATCTTTCCTTATAAGGACCATAACTTTCGACTCCAATGTCCAAAATACTCATACTATATACCGTTGGAAAGATAAAAGAAAGATCTACAACTCTCAAGAAGGCAACTTTGCCAAAATCTATCCAAATTAATCCCTAAATTTTCCCTAAAATCTGAACACAAATTTACTTTCATCCACCAATATATTGCACTCAATTCGCAACTTCATGAAAATTTTGAGACTCTTAGAGATAGAATTTAAATTTGACGTCTTCATACGAAATGTAGCCATATGTCTCTAATTTAATCCAAATGAAGAATCATCTTCCAAATCTTTCCCTTATCACAACTCATCCCGATATCACTCTTTCTACTCCCTCTACTTCTCATTTTCAATAAAATCACATTAAAAATCAATTATACTCAGAAGTTGTCAATGAATGCATGTACCATTATTTTTATGTGCAAAAATTCAGTATTTATGTGCATATATGCTAACATTATGCGTGAGCAAGAAAATGCATTTCCTTAATTTCTCTTTGAGCTCACATGCACCGAATTTTTTGGTCCCAACCCTTAGTATGAGAATGGGATGTTACATTTAATGATTAAGCTAATTGCTAAACAATTGAATTTACCTTTTAACTTAATTGGTATATTTTTATCACATAAAACTCATGAGGCGCTCCTCTATTTTAGCCACTCTGATTTGATAGGGTGAATTATATCATCATCTATCTCTCTGCCACTTTGGATAGTGAATCTGAGGTACTAATTATATAACAAATATTGATCTCTAGATTGGATACAACCCTGCAGCCCGAAAAGTAACGATCTAAACACTCTATCTTAGTTCTCCCCATTTTAAAGTCCTTAAATTCTAGCGTATCCCTCTAAAGTTCTAGATTGACATTAATACCCTATTTTGTTTCATCAACTAAAACAATATCATCAGCAAACAACATACACCAAGGCACGTCAAATTGTATATTCTTGGTAAACTCATCCATAACTACTACAAATAGGAATATGCTCAACGAGGATCCTTGCTAAAACCCGATATAATAGAAAAATACTTTGTATCTCCTCATATAATCCTTACTCTAGTCTTAACACCTTCATTCATATCACTAATAACACGTATATAAGCAACAGGTAATCCTTTAACTTCTAAACATGTATAGCAGTTCACTAAAAACCATTAACTATCTTTCATATTCATAAGCATAACTAAAAAATCTCAAATCTTTCAAGTACCTAGTAAGCCATAAAGCCTACATAATAAGTGTTGAAGTACATGGGGTATTTTGAAAAGACATTAAAGGATCATCAGTCAACCCTAAGTGAATTATTGGGAAAGCAACTTGGCAATCTCGCGGGTCCTAATTTTGTCTTTGCCTATAAGCAAAGACTTTATTTTGTCCTTAATAAGAAAGTTTTTCTGTATTACACCAAGGCTCTACAAAATGAACAAGTTACTCTTTGAGTCAATTAATAAAACATATTGAAGTGGGTATGGGGACAATGGAAGGAGAGAACCAAAAAGGCATCAGATGACGATAAGCAATCTTCTGATGCTTATCAATCACCAGTTGAGGATGCTGAAGGATTTTGTTAAATAATGCTTTCATACTATACTTTAGTATGCGAAATTTGTTGGTTTAGTCAATGTCAACTTAAACCCCCACTGTTATTGATATAATAGCTATAGTTTTCACCTCAGTATCAATGCATATACCAAGCGCTTCAATCATGGTACTTAATTAGAATATGCTCCTTGATGTATACTTGGTAACATTCTTCTATCATTTTTGTACTCTAATTAACTGCAGAAAAGGACTGGTTGAGCTTTTTGATGAGCTAGAAAGTGGGCAGATGGAAGAAGGTCACTCATTTGCATTCCTTGTTCAAGATATGCACTAAAAGAGGTGATTGTTATCCTAAGTTTTGCTAGTTCTTGATACTTTCATTTTATATGTTTGTTTCTAAAGAGTCTGACTGTCGTTATGTCCACTTCCTGCTTGAATATCTTTGTTTTGTTTCTTTTATCGTATTTTAGAAACATTCAATTCTTTATTGAAAGATCTAAGCACTTCTACCAGACTATCTTTTTTACAATTTTTAATTGCTTCCATTTTGTTGACATGTTAAACCAATTAGTTGCTAAGGTTGTTTCTGAACAACTCTAGTAACTGCAGATCAAAAGGAGTCATCTGAATTGAAGCTAATAATTCCTTCAACTTTCAATTGTATATATTTCCAAGTTGAGGAACATTGAATGGTCCATCAATTTTCTTATCATCATCATCTGCCTCAACATTATCCACCTGCTGCCTTAACCGAACATTCATCTTTATCTAACTCAACAAGGATATGACAATAACAATGGTGATGATGGAGTTCCAAATTCATGGCTTTAAGAAAGCATTCTACAAATTTCCAAATACTAATTTACGGATCCTTTAATTCTTAAAGGATTGTACCAAAAAGGACATGATTTATGAGTTGGGAAGGATTGTAATAATGTTAGTTGAAACATTTTGAATTGAAGTAGCATGTTTCTCTTTAATTAGAAAAAACTTAAAAGAGAATTGTAAGAAATTGAGCTAAATCATGTTTGATGCACAACTTTGGCCTCCTTATATGTAATTTGTTGTGTTATACATAATTATATTAAAAGACTTAATGTAATTTTATAATTTAGAATTTTATTATATACAATTAATGTGCAAATTCCTTTAATTATATAAATATACATATACTTTATTTCTAACCATAATGAGAATTAATTAATGTAAAAACATAACATATTA
>JANZLH020000377.1:1317033-1330864 GCA_026770325.2 Erythroxylum fimbriatum
TTTTATTTTATTTTATTTTATATTATTTATTTATTTACTTTTTTAACCATTTTATTATATGTTTATTTATTTATTTTTATTATCATTTTTAATTAGTATTTTTCACTACTATGATTTATTTATTATTTGATATCTATTTATTTTATTTTTATTTTATTGCTTTATTTTTATTATTTATTTATTTTTATCCTTCATGTGGATCATTTGGAAACAACTTTTGTACTAGTTAGGAATAAAGTTATGTACTACTTTACGCCTTAACAAAATTTATACTAAATATTGTTGTTGTTGTTGTCGTTGTTATTTACACTGTAATTCATAATTTATGACCTTAAACTTTGGTGTACAAATAAAAAGATATGTTGTATATAATAATTGGAAGAGGAAAAACTACACAGAGAAAAGAGGCACGGAGGGACACAATATAGGTTCCTAATATTATTAAAATTGTTATAATAATTGACAGTGAATTGCTATAAATAAAATACAAAAAGACCATACTTGAATTAAAAATTCATATACTAATGTTATTAAAATAACAATTATAGTGATCATTTGATTAATTGCATCTATTTATATTAAATTATAAAGCATTTAAAAAGATTCTGCAAATAATCGAGTTTAATTCTAGTGTAGACTGAAAAGCTAGCATAGTGTCGGGAAATAGTTAATTTGGTACGTTAATGGGTGGCGAAGGGTTAAGCGAATCATTCTCTTGATGTGTCTCCCACTGCCATTGGAACTGTATACTATTCCTTGGAATTGGAACAGAGCAAGAGAGATGAAGACAGTAGTTTTCATTTTCCTTCTTTTTCTTGATAACGAAGAGGATAATAGAGCAGAGCAGTGGGGTTCAAATGGTCAACCTTTGTATTCATGGAGAAAGAAAAGAGAGTCTTTACTCCAATCTTGATAATTCTCATGCCCTGAAAGATTCGTTTTCTCTTTTCTTTCTTTCTGTTTTTTTCTCTAACTCAATTGATTAATAATTATAGCCACCCACCCACCCAACTTCCCCACACACAACACAACATAAAAAGTCTCACTCTCTGAGTCTCTCATTCCCATATCCGTCTCTCTAATACCCACCATTTTCACACTTCTCTCTCTTTCTCTCTTCAATGGGTTGTCTTGACGAAGGTTACTGTAACACTGGCCTTGTTCTCGGGTTAGGTTTGGAGACACCATCGAAACCTGATCATATATTCAATCAACGCCCGAAGGTTAAGCCTTCTCTCAAGTTTGATCAGAAGGGTGTCTCGAGTTTTGATCAGCCTTCCCTTAGTTTGAGTCTTCCTGGTGAGAGTTATCATGGTTATCACGTTCGTGCTAGGAAGATTGAGGTCAAGAAAGTTCACGAGGAGCCTGCTGGTGTTGATTTGTATCATCAAGCTTCTCCTCATAGTCCTGTTTCTTCTTTCTCTAGTGGTAGGGTTAAGAGGGAAAGAGACATCAGCAGTGAAGATATGGAGGTCGAGAGAGTTTCTTCAAGGGTTAGTGATGAAGATGAAGACGGTTCTAATGCAAGGAAGAAACTTCGGCTCACAAAAGAACAGTCTGCACTTTTAGAGGAAAGTTTCAAGCAACACAGCACTCTCAATCCAGTATGTAATTCATAACTCTTCCTCTTTTTTCTAAACAAACGTTCCAAAAATCAATCAATAACCCATTAACTTCTGTTTCCCATTGAATTTGGTAAATATGTGTGAAGTACTGAACTTTGATTTTTTGTTTTAAATTAACAGAAGCAGAAGCAAGCTTTAGCAAAGCAGTTAAATCTGCGGGCAAGACAAGTTGAAGTATGGTTCCAGAACAGGAGAGCCAGGTAATTAATCAACAATCTGAGCCATCAATACAGGACTCTGATTCTTTTTTTCCAGAAGATGGTGAACTGATGAAGCTGCGAAACTATTTTGCAGGACAAAGCTGAAGCAGACCGAATTAGACTGTGAATTCCTGAAGAAGTGTTGCGAAACACTGACTGATGAGAATAGGAGGCTACAAAAGGAGCTACAAGAGCTTAAGGCCCTGAAACTGGCACAACCCTTTTACATGCATATGCCAGCAGCTACTCTCACCATGTGTCCGTCCTGCGAAAGAGTCGGAGGTGTTAGTGATGGTGCCACCAAGACCACCCCATTTTCAATATCTCCAAAGCCCCACTTCTATAATCCCTTCGCTAATCCATCTGCTGCTTGTTGATTAAGGCGTCAGGAAATATAGGAAGGAAAAGCAAGAAAGTTGGAGAAGACAAAGTATAGATTTACAGTCCCTCAGTTTTTTTTTTTTTCGGTTAAGGACTTTTAGTTTAAGGTTACTGTAATTATTTTGTAGAGAAAACATAGATTCTTTTCTTCCTTTTTGTTGCTTTTGTGATTGTATATTGTTAGAAATATATCTGCGAAGGGATGACAATTATTTATTTGCTAATTTCCCATTAACGTTGGTCTCTTTAAACTATGAAACGTCTCAAAAGTTGGTGGTGCTTTCTAAATCGTGCCAGTTCAGTTTCCCCAAGAACGCATGCCAAAGTTCAATCCATAGCTCGTCTCAGGAGTCCCCTTCTTTTTGGACTTCAGATCCTTTGTATAATATTATGGTATTTTATGGTGTCCAATAAATTTTAGTCATTTATTTATGTGGGATCCGTATGAGACCCGCGTGAGTCCCGTAAAATAAATGGTTAAAATTTCATGAGACAAAGTAAAACTAGACAGAAGATCTGGTTTCTTTCGAATAGGAGTTACAGACTCGCTTAAGAGTTGGTACAAGCCACATTTATTATGTTAAAAGCTGTGTACTAATTGTCAATACTTTTACCACTTTAAGTACACGGTTTTAGTAGTGAATTTAATCCTAATTTAAAAGATTGAAAGTTAGTATTATAGAGGAATTGTAATTCTTGTTATCTTTAAACAGAGACAACAAATTAAATAGTGATTAATTTTTAGTATTTTTTAATTTAGTATTAAAAAATTTAATTTGGCGATTAATCTTTTAAAATTTATGAAAATCATGTCAAAACTCTCTCTATTGGACGGCATAATACAAGACCTTTATTATAGCATACTTTTATTGGATGATTATTGTTGTTGTTGTTTATTGTAAATTAGGTCAAAAAGTTATTTTTGTTGATGTGGTGTATCTAACAAATATTGCATAGATGCCTTTCTATTAAGCTATTGATGTGGTGCGTCCAACAAGTACTACATTAATATCTATCTAATTCTCCAAATCTTGCGTCTCAGTGAGATTACAGTTGGTTGATGGTGTTGTTGCTTAAGCTATGCAAAAAAAAATTTTTTTACTTAAGTTGTATGAATTTTAAAAAATAATCATTAAATTAAAATTTTGATACTAAATTGAAAAATTATAAAAAAATTGAGATAATTTTGATTATAATATCTTTAAATAAAATAGTTATTAAGAATATATAAAATATTAAAATGTATAAACATAATTTTCTAAAAATGATGATTGGGGGTTAAAAAATGTCATGCTTTTTTCATTGCAAACCATGTTGAATTGGTAGTTTGGTGGTGTCATTGTTTTGTTCATAGCAACCAAAGAGGAAAGCTAAACGTAACCGAGGAACGCAACACCGAAAAGGTTAAGTTTCGCGACCACGATGACGAGGAGATGGTCACCACTATCCCGTAGCCATTACCATCATTCAAAGACAAACAGATAGCCTCTACAGCGGAGACGCCCAACATTGACTTAGACAAAAAGCTGGATGTAGACCTTAATCCGGATGATGTCATGATCACGGAAGGCACAACGATTCCCTCCATACAATTTTCGGAGAGGATTCAGCAAGTCCTATATAACTCTATCCAGCAAATGGCGGTAGTTCGTCTTCTCGGCGGCGCTATGGGAATGCAGACCCTGCTTACCCGTATCAACACCTTGTGGAAACCTGTCGGAAAATACAAGGTGGTGGACTTGGACAACCATTACTTCCTTGTTAAATTCCAACTACCCAGTGACTATGCCAATGTGCTCGTGGGAGGACCATAGATGGTGAAGGGTACCTACTTAACAGTTCAACCTCAGAGTCCAGCCTTTTCCACCTCCGATGTCAATCTTAAAGTAGTCGTCGCTTGGGTGCGTTTCCTGGGGTTGCCACTCCAATATTATTACAAAAGCACCTTACGGGCTATTGAGCAGCTTGTGGGAAAGGTTATTCGGATCGACTACAATACTTTAGTAGGAGACCATGGCAAATTCGCACGTTTAACGGTGGAAGTAGATCTCACTAAGCCGCTGTTATCTAAACTTTTGGTGGATGGGAGACTACAAAGGCTTGAATATAAAGACTTACCACGCATTTGTTACAACTGCAGTTGCTACGACCATGTAAACAAGGAGTATCCAACGACGATGATGGGGCAGCCTCTAGCGGAGGATGTGCAGTTACAGGAACCACCCGTAACCTCCCAAAGCCTGGTAGCACCAGATTCCGAGGCAAACAACTTTAGACCCTAGATGCACGTGCAGGCACGAGGGAGACGTCCTTACATCAAATCACTAACAGCTATGGGAAGCATGCAGGTTACTCCTACCATCCTACAAAAACAGAAGGAAAAGCTAGGCACTAGTTCCTGTTTTGAGATGTTGCCAATTAATATGGATATTAACCCGAAGATGACCGCACATGAGGCCAACACTTTTGTAGTTCCCCAAAGCCACACCCCATCTCTTACGAAAAAGACCCATGCAACACGCTCAACGAATCGCAGGTCTCAGGGACGTGCGCAAGGAGTTCCCATTGCTTGCCAAGGTTTCTCCTCCTACCATTTCCAACACAGGAAAGATTCAAAACAACCACAACCCTACGACCCCCTCCATCCATCCTCATTAGGTGACACCCGCAGCAGCCCCATCCGGAAAGGTGATGCAGGGATTAGAATATTCGGAGCGACCCACTACTCTTGACCCGACTAAGCACCACACTATTGTCATATTTGAAACTAACGTGCACCCCCTCGGTAACCCAGATTGCACTTGGGAAGCGACAGCTTCAACCCTGCCTAGCATTAGCAGCAGCGTGGACGCTAGTGCCATATCGCCCGATCCCCAGCATAGTAGGGGAAAAAAACTGTTAATGAACCTGAGAGCGAAAAAAGGCACACCCCTCAAGAAATTGTCTCCGTCCACATGCAAAGCCTTGGCACGATCCCTGCATGCTGACGAAGTTCACTTGACGGGTGAGAAAAATCAGACGAATGCGAGGATTGACGGGGAGACGGCTACCTCCTACCTCCATGGAATTTATATTTTTTGCATTTCTTCCTCACCTACAAGTGCAAGTATATTCCAGCCTTAACAGAGATTGTCAAACCGAAGATCAGTGGGGTGCAGGCGAATTGCGTGATCCATCTGATGGGCTTCTCCTTCTCGTACCAGGTAGAAGCTACTAGATTCAATGGAAGCATTTGGGTACTCTGGATAGCCAACTTGAGTCCTTGAGTGGAGTCCTGCCATCTCCAATTTATTCACTTGCAATTGTCTGGTCATTCGATGCAACCTTACTTTTTTATAGCTATTTATGCCAGTCCCAAAGCACTCAAACGCAAGGTCTTATGAGACACATTACATGCTTTCCATGAGACCATCGGGGATCGGCCTTGGTTCCTGGCTGGAGACTTTAACTCCTTGTTGTTGTAAGAGGATAGGAAGGGCATACAACAATAGCGTCGTGACTCCTGCACCTTCTGCAAGTTTATTCAAACCGTGGAAGTTTAGGATTTGGGTTATCAAGGCCCTCAGTTACTTGGTAAAGGGGTGACCTTATGGAGCGGCTGGATCTGGCATTAGGAAATCACCACTAGCTTAAGCCGTTCCAATCTTGCACGGTTGTCCACCTTCCCAAATTCCATTATGATCATCCCCCCTCTTAATACACCATAGTAATCCAACCAATGGTTCACATAGGAAGCATTTCCAGTTCTTAGCGCCTTAGCTAACTCACCCCACATTCCACGCCCTTGTCTTTGATAATTGGAACTCTAGTACTCATGCACATCAAGCTTCTCGTGACTTTACGTCGGTGGCACTAGAGTGGGACTCCACGGTGTTTGGTAGTAAATGGAAAAAGAAACGGCGGATCGAAGATCGACTCAATGACCTCCAAAGGGCTTTAGAACTCTATAGCTCCTGAAAACTGCAAGTCCTAGAACGCACCCTATTAGAGGAATACGTGAATATACTCACTCAAGAGGAGTTGTTGGAATCAAAATGGGCTCGCTGTAACTGGATTCAATTTGGTGACCGCAATACCTCCTACTTTCACGCTACCACGAGAGCAAGACGGAGGGGGAGGTGGAATCTTATCGGAATGTTAAAGCTGGACGGTAGACACTGGTGCTTCGACGAGGAACCCTAACTTTCGACCGATTTAACATTCTTCAAGGACCTATACACAGCCAACGAAGGGGCGCTTCAACTGTATGCAATTCGGGGCCAATTTTTTATCCTAGAGGCCAGGGAGACGTGACACCTCGTAAGGCCTTTGACCCACGAGGATGTTTACCAAGCCTTATTTGCGATGGGCCAATGAAAGCTGCTGGACCTGATGGGTTCTCGACTCTCTTTACTAAAGCCAATGGGATGTGGTCAGACCTTCGTTGATCACTATGGTCCAAGAAGCCTTCTCTAGCGGCATCATCCCGACTGATCTAAACTTAACTACGATCATCCTTGTACCCAAAGTGGAAGGCCCCCTCAAATTTCAACAATTTCTTCTAATCAGCTTATATAATGCCCTCTATAAACTGACCGCAAAAGTTGTTGTCCATAGACTAAAGCCCCTCCTCCCTTCCTTCTTGAATCAATCCCAAACCATCTTTGTGCATGGGCGCACTATTACAAACAACATTATCATTGCGTAAGAGATCATCCATACCATACGTTGTCAAGCAGGAAGTAAGTATATGGCAATAAAGATAGATCTCGAAAAGGCCTACAATTGCCTAAGCTAGGAGTTCATTCACAACACATTAGAAGACATAGGCCTTCCCAGCTAGTTGGTTTAGCTCATCATCCATTGTATTAGCTCCACGTCAATGTAGATCCTTTGGAATGGAGCCCCATCTGAAACCTTTTGGTCGTCCCGAGGAGTTCTCTAAGATGACCTACTATCCCCCTACCTCTTTGTGTTACATATGGAAATATTCTCCCAGGCCATCGAAGCTCAAGTTAGAGCCAAGAAATGGATCCCCTTTCGAACCAGTAGACGAGGCCCATCCGTGTCTCACTTATTCTTCGCAGATGATCTGCTTCTGTTTACTAAGACATCTACCAATTAAGTAGACACTATCAAAAATGTGTTATGAGGCTTTTGTGCGAGCTCCGGACAACTCGTGAACCAGGACAAATCTACCGCCTTCTTTTCTAATAGCATTATCGCGAGGGACGCTAGATATCTCAGTAATCTGTTGCGAATTACCGTAGGCATCTACCAGTTGATTGTTGATCGCATCCATCAGAAACTAACCAGCTGGTCCACTCATAATATTTTTTTGGTGAGACGCACTACTTTGTCTCAATCGGTCCTCCTCACTATTCCTTGCTACACTATGCAAATTACTTCTTTACCCTAAGGATTTATCCACCAAATTGAAGGAACTTATCGTCGGTTCCTCTGGGGTGCTTATGCAGGAGAACGGAAGGTGAATTTACTCAAATGGTCCAACGTTTGTCAGCCCAAGAATCGTGGAGGCCTTGGTTTGTGAAAGCTGAAAGAACATAATGATGCTTTCCTTATGAAGTTAGCTTGGCATGTTCTTACTCATCCTCACACCCTGTGGGCTCAAATACTGAGGAGTAAATATCTGCCCCCATGACCTATATTCCTCCAACACTATAAATGGGGGTGTTGTTCCTTCTTTTGGCCAACCATTTTTAAGGTTTGGCCAGTAGTGTATCCTGATATTCGATGGGCATTAGGGGATGGTTCCATTGTGTGTTTTTGGGAAGAGGTATGGCTGGGAGATGCTAAACTTTCAGAGGTTGCTGTGTCCACTATTTCTGAGGCGGAGAAACAAGTTCGTGTGAGGGAATATATTACTGTAGACGACCACTGGAACTGGGGTCTTTTACAGTCTTGTCTCCCAGCCTCCATTTGCCTCCAGCTTGTAGCCATGAGCCCCCTACGAAAACCAATGCGTAGGACAGAATCTATAACGGCTGGACAAAATATGGCCAATTCAGTGTCAAATCAGCTTATACTGTTTTATGCAATAATTCATAGCATCCCTAGGGTCATCACTGGAAGCTTATTTGGAGTTTCAAGGGGCCTTAACGCATTTGTTCCTTCCAATGGTTAGCGCTGTAGGGTCGTCTTCTCACTAATGCAGAACGGGTCCGGCGACATCTTATTAACAATCCCTACTGTGGAAGCTGTTCATTAGCTGAGGAATCATGCTTACACGCATTATGGGACTGTCCCACTGCTCGCACAGTGTGGCACACGTTCGTGCCTCAGAGACATTGGCATAATTTTAACTCAGCCGACTACCTTCCCTGGTTGACTGCCAACCTCTCTATGCAAAGGCCACCAGTTTCTGGGATGGACTGGAATCTGCTTTTTGGTGTTACCTGTTGATTCATCTGGAATTGGAGAAACCAACGAATATTTATGGACCTCCCACCTACCTCTCACGTGGAGGTCATTATGGCTTGAGTTAGGGCCATTCAGCATGTTAGTACGCTTAGGCTCGTCACCATCCCACAAACCTCTCATCTAGATGCCCAGATTGGATGGAGCCCAACAGCGATGGGATGGTGCAAGATCAACATTGATGGAGCCGTCAAGACTTCCAGTGGGTTAGCTTTAGCAGGGGGCGTGTTAAGGAATGGCCGCGGCGAATGAAAAATCGCCTTTGCCTAGCATATTTGCAACTGCACGCCGTTGGCGTAAGAACTTTGGGGGGCCTTAAAAGGAATGGAGTTGGTTTGGCATTCCGACGAAGGACGAGTTTTATTGGAAGTAGACAACACACAAGTTATCAAACTTCTTGAGGAGGATTCTCCGTATACCCACTGTAACTGGACCTTGATCTTCAAACTCAAAATGCTACTTCATAAGGATTGGGAATTGAAATGTCTACACACCTACCGTGAAGAAAATTTCGTCGCCGATTGGATGACTAATTTTGCATTAAGCCTTCCTTTAAGGTACTATGAGGCCTTGTTTGGTGAAGAGCTGATAAGCTCTTTTTTAGCTGATTGACCCATTTTAGCTTGTTAACTTTATAAAAAATCTATTAGGGTTGTTTGGTTATTAGTTGGTTGAGTTGAATCAATGGTTGGGTTGGCTGATTCAACCCAACCAGCTTATTTTGGATAAGCTCCTTTATAGGAGCTTTCCAAGCAATCAGCTCAAATTTTGTTTGTTTAATGTCGATTTTGCCCTTTTCCTTCAAGCCCTTTAGGTAATTTAATATTAATCATTCAATTTTTGATATTTAATAATTTAGTTCTATATAAAAATCAAAAAATAATGCAATATTCTGTGATATATATTACTTCTTATTTCTTAAGCAAAAGGCTAATAACTTAAATTGGAATGTATTATATTCCAAATCTAAACTTAATGTTAACTTATTTTGATTTTAAAAAATTTGATATGATAATTTATCTATAATATAAATAATATTAAAACAAATAATATTAAATATAAAAAAACTTAATAGTTTAATTAGTTGAATTAATAATAATAATAATAATAATTAAATGTTCTATGTTTTTATTAAAGTTTTAAACTTAATTTTTGTAGAATTAAATATCTAAAATTTAAATTTTTATAAGAATATTCAACGAAATATTAGGATATATAATATTCATACTTTTATAATTTTTTTAAATTCATGTCTTTATAAGTTATTTTACACATAAACATATAATATTAAAAACTAATTTTACCAAACATCTCTAACAAACAGCTAATACAATTCATTGGTTAAATCAGCTGATAAAAATCATCTATCAACAAACAGCTGATAGAATCAACAAACAGCTAATGCAATCAACTGTTTGTTAAACGGGACCTAAATTTCCTAATTTATTGCTGACATCACTACTAACCTTGCACACGATGGCTCTGACATCACCTTCTAGGCGGCGTCCACCGTAATTAGTGTTTAGAGGCTTTTTGGTTGTTGCACCCTTGCTAAAAAAAAAGAGAGGAAAGCAACAGATTATTATTGTAGTGTGAAGATAATGATGAATCAATCTGAGGGAGATGATTAAGCTTGTGCTTGAGGTAGAGACCAGAGAGAGATGGCGGGCAGTTAGCTCACGTGTCCCTGTCTCTAATATATTTTAGTTGTGCTTTTGTCGTATAGACAAAGTAGTACTTGAGACAAGAAATGAGTGGTCAGTGTGTGGCGTGCAGATTAAGAAACCCAAAAAAAAAAAAAAAAGAAATTTGTTATAATTTATTTAAAATGTATTTAAAAATTATTTTATTACTTAAATTTTGATTTGATAATGATATCAAAAGTAGGAGAGAGGGTGCTTTCTCTTCAACTTACGTGTGGGGTCAGGTGCCACGTGATGTCCCAATGGGTCATCGTGGGATTTTACTATGTTGATGAATGTCAGATTGTGTGCGGGCCCACCACTAGTCTTGTAGGTCTATTATGTGGACCCCTACCGGTGCATATGGTTAAAAGAACTCCATCACAAGTTATAGATATTCCTTAGTTGAACAACAACTAGAAACGGACGGTCCAGATTCTTCTGATAGTTACATTGCAGACGTTATCAGGATCGGTGTGGACAAGTGCTCGCTGAAAATGGACAGAGAGGATCTGCCAAGAGTCCACATTTCTTCATCGCCATATCTTAAAACGACCCGAAATTTAAGGTGGAGTGGACCAGTAAATGATTGAGTGGAATTTGAATTTCCGGACTTTCTTGGAAACCTCCCTCGATCACCGTCACACAAACAATTATGAAAACACAACTCGGTCAAATTAAATTGCTCCTCAAAATTCAAGAAAAAAAGTTAAAATGCAAAATATCCATAGAAATTGTTACTTTTTTTTAAAAAAAAATTGAAGGATATTATTTTTTTACACTGAAAGCGTAATTCTTATATTTTTGTGTATTAAAAAAACCCTTAAATATTTATAATAATTTATAAATAATATATATCAAATTTATCACAATTTAATAAATTAAAATATTAAACAACAACAATAACCCAATAATAATCTCACTAAAACGCGGGATCGGGGGAGGTCTAATAATATACAGTCTTACCTCTAACTAGCAGAGGCTGTAATGACCCTAAAAAAATAGAAAATAATAAAATAATATTATATATAATTAATATTTTTAATGTAATATATTTATACTTTTTAAAATGAATGTATTTGAGAATTAGACTTTTTAAAATCTAATAAATAATATACATTTGTATCTTTTTAATAATTATAAAAATGTTTAGTAAATGTTTTTTTCTGAAAATTTATATCATAATTCCCTATGAATTAAAGATGCTTTGAGTTATAATAAGCTCTTATAGGTCCAATAATTTATTTTATTTTTGTAACTTTTCAACAATTTAATTAAAAAGTCTTTTTTCTCGTTTTATATTTAAAAAAAGTAGAGAGAAGTGTTGGAATACTCTCTCGTAAATAGGGTCCATATGATTCACAACCATCATACCATCTGTTGTTGTCCATTGTCTCTGTAATAGGCAGAGCAATATATGGACAGTTGTGAGTTGTTTTAGGGTCCGTAATCTTCTGCTTTCATTTTAGAAAAGTTTACACCATTGACTTGAGAGTTTGAGAGGTTAGAAGATTGAGAGAGATTTCATTCGACAGTGAGATTGAATCAGTGGATAGAGTTTTCGAGTTGCAATGGCTAGAGGTATGGTGTTCATTGTTTCGGTTATGCTTCCGCCTGTTTCTAATATATATGTATGTACATACATAATGTAAATACATGTGAGGATTTGTATGTAATACGTGAAATGCATGTATATGAATTTCTCTAATATTTGGTATCAGAGCAGTTATATGCGTCATAATTGGTTTCTTGCGTCTGTTAAACATATCTTCTGGTATGCCTTTTGTGATTTTATGCACATTAAAATAGTTTATTTGTGAAATAACTATTTGCACATAATATATATGTAATTAATTGAAAATTGTATGTATAAATTTATGAACATTACACATGTAAAAGTAGATTAAATAAATTATGCGTTGTTATTTGATTTATTTGCATTATTAATTATTTAATGCAATATTTAGTTTTCATTACGATTAAAGTAATGTGAGGTGATTCATATAATTTTAATTAATTAGGGAGTAGCCACATCATTTTTAATTAATTAAAATTATATATTTAAGTTTATAGATCAGTACTGTAAACATTAGTTGTAATTAATGATATATATAAAATAAAATTTACCCACAAAAATTTGTGTTATATGTATATGATTAATTAGGATAAAATATCAAATTATAATTATTGATTTACCCACCAAAATTAAGAAAAGTAAGATAATTTGGTAGTTTGATCTTTTTGTAGTCATTGCCTCGTTACTTCCACCTTCCTACCCTCTCTACTTTTGACACAACAAAAAATCAGGCAGTTAGGTTTGCTTTGCTGAAATGACACTAACTATATTGGAGGCTTCTCAACAAGTGTTCCAAATGCTCAAGTAAAGAAACTATAATTGACTATGAGGTGCATCCAATCACTATAATTCGGTGCAAAACAACCCTATAAAAGCGATACACTCACCACCTTACTCTATATTTTAGTAAACACCGTTTAAAATTGGATTTCCTTTTCTTGTCCTGTTGCTACGAATGGTTCACGTTGTTCTCTAGTGATTAGTATATTTCTGGGAGAAGACAAGGGACAGTGAGTTGGTGTGTTGATGCTTCAATCTCCTCCGCAAGTAAGGAATAAAGAAAGATCACAAAACCCTCTTCTTCTTGGGTTTATGTGTGTAAGCACGTAATTATATTTAAATACCACAAGACATGTGTCTCGTGTTGGCCGAATTGTCGGTCTGTCGAGTTATGTACAGAAGCAGACATGATGTCGTGGATTAGATTTCGGTGGTTGTTTATTTAATCCAACAAGCTTTGATAGGTACTAAGCTGGAATTATTATATTTGTCAAAAAGTGCATTTATAACCATGACTTGAGCCGTGCAGAAAAGGCATGTAGGTGGCAGTGCCTTCAATTCCATAAATAGCTAACTGCGAAAGGTCATTGATGTGAAAATATTATTAAAAAGGATTGCATGTGACCTAATAAATAATAAATTAACAAAAGAAAATGATTGATATGAACTTTTTTTAAAGGATCAAATATTTTTTGTTTACTAACCTAATTCAAGTTTAACCCTTAAAAAGAAAGTCAAATATGCAATGTTATCTTATTACTTAGATTTATCTTAATTTTTTATTGTAGAGTTATATTTTTTAATATTTTAAAAACAAAAATTAAACAAGTAAAATAAGAAGTTTAAGATTGAAAATTTTCAATCAATATTAGACTGTTAAAAATTAATTAAAGATTGAATAAATTAAAGAATTTGAAATATAATAGAAAGAGATTGTCTTTATCGATCTACAAATTTAAAGTTTAATTAAAATTTTGTTAAATTAAAATTAATTAATTTTATAATAACTTATTAATTTATAAAAATTGACCTTTTAATTAATAAACTGATTATTTTTTAACAACAACAGTTATTAAAATAATTGAACCAAAAAGTTGTAACATCCCGTTACTGGTAGCAAGGGTATTATGGTCATATTGAATCGGACTGATAGGTTTCATTGCATCCACT
>JANZLH020000377.1:1405307-1416981 GCA_026770325.2 Erythroxylum fimbriatum
TGTTTTAATATTTATTTTCGATATTAGTTTAGTTATGTTATAACCTATATAAAAGATTTGGTTAGATATATTTTTATTCATATTTTATATAATTTAAAATTATATAATAATTAATATATTGTGCTTTGTACGTTGTTTAATATACTTTAAATAATATTTATATGTATAAATAATTTTATTACAAAATAAAATATAGTTAAAATTAAAATATTTTTTATTTTTATATTACCAAACCATATATTGTACGAGTATCTTTCAAAATTTGTTTTTTTTTAATAACTGCAGCAATTATGCGCCGGAGCATCGAAACATAAGCTCGCCGCCAATAATCAGGCCTAATGGGAATATACAGGCTTGGACAATATTAATATAAAAATCACACATGACCAAAAGCAACGCGTTTTTTGTCACCAGCTGCATTGTATTTTGGGAATTTGAAATCCTCGGGACAAAAATAAACAAATGGGTTTTTATCCGGTCCCTATCATTTAATTAATTTTAATTAAAATTACAAAAATATGGTTTTCAAATTTTAAAAGACTTTTAAAAAAAATTCTTTAAGAATAACAATAAAATATATTTGATATAAATAACATACATGAACCAATTAAATATTACTGATATGATGACTTAATTCAATTTTTTAATTTAATATGAATAAAATTAAATTAAAACGAATTTAACAATGTATTATAGTTATTTTAAATTCTTGATTTGATTTAATTAGATTGATGAAAACTAACTAAAAAGTATTGACATGAATTTGATTTGAATAAATTAAATCTAACCCAATATAACTTTTTATAGTTATTTTAAAATCTCGATTTGATTTAATTTTAATTAGATTAAATCAAAACTTTAAATTTGAGATATATTAATAACATTCGATTAATTTTTATATATTATTAATATGACATGTATTTTTTTTGGGTAAAAATATGACATGTATTTTACTATTATTTTCTAATAAAATTTTAAGAGAATTAAAAAATTATAATTTTTAAAAGATTCAAAAAATATAATTTTTTTACAATTTTAGAAATTATTTTTTAAGTTAATTACATCCGAGTAGAGATTTAAAAAAATAGCAGAGAAAAACCTAATTCTTTGTTGACCTGTTGCTTGCAATAGCATCAAAACCTGAAGTAAACAACATGTCAAGGAAATGAAACCTGAACCAAATGTAGGCTAACATCACCTTTCTGTCATTCAATATAACTCATTTTCCAAGGTTTTGAGCTTTGCCTTCATTGCTACAACATCCCAACCTGTTTGAGAAACGTTATGTTCTTGCTGTTTTTGGTATGCAATAACTATAAGATTCAGGAGACAAACTTTACCTTGAACTTGCAGATTACATGGAATAGAATAGTTCTAGTGTTCTACAAGTTACATGGAATAGAATAGTTCCAAATGAAAAGTTCTGAAAATTTTGCAGTACCATTTATCGGGAGACCTGAATTTCCAAACCTTCACAGTATTGTACTATTAATTTTGTACACTTTCTTTGGAACTTGATCAATTACTTAAAACACCTAACACCATTGGTTAGTGAAGTATCGCCGCATTTCTTGACCTTATTAAACCAAAAAACAATAGTTATAAGCATGCTCAAAAGGGAAAAAGAGCTACCACCTCCCACAGACATAACCCTAATAATATATGTTTTGTTTCGTGACAACAAACAAGGTTCAGACCAAGATAGTTTAATAATACATAGGTTTAACGAGCGCAGAAATGTTTGAACAAAGACTTAGGGTGTGGAGGAAGCATATGAAACGTTTCAATAAAGAAGGATGTATCTGAATAGTATATTGGTGAGAATCTAGCTGATGGCTGCTAACTTCATGTTTGATGTTAATCTGGGTTTACTGAGCAGACATGAACTTGGTCTATTATTATCTTCTAAAAATGGCGGTATCTCACCCAACAACTACATACCACCAAAAAACAGAATGCACCATAAAAGATTTGATGATGACCATGACTCCATGGAAGCTGAGGAATGCAGGTGACATGTTGGTGCAGGGATTTCAGGATAATGCCCAGAGTGGACTTTTAGTTTTAGGCAGTGATGTATTGGAGGACAAATAAGAAAAAGACAAGCAAGCTTCAAATTGGAGGTGTCATGATTGTATCAGATTGCCCTCACAGTCACGGGGTTTACTTTTGTGGTACGGTTGGAGAGTAAGTGCAGACTCAAATGGAAGAAGAAAACCCAGCCCCACACTAAAGCGGATTTTCTTAAGCTTAATTCATAACCTCAAAACCTTGCTTAGTTTGAGGTGGGAGTTGTAGGAATCATATGATTTCCAAGTTAACAGAGAGAAGAATCTGAAGAAGTTGAGGGACACGCTTTGGTGCTATCGAAACTTAGAATACCAGGTCAAAGAAGCGAGCCGGCTGAGTCAGGCCTTAGATGCCAAATTAAAAAGAAGATGAACAAAACCAAAAGCAAAAGCAAAAACCTTTTCTTCAGAAGAAGCTTTTTGTTTCTATCTAAATAGCAAACTCAAGCCCGAAACAACAAAGAAAACTCCATTGTTGATCCCAGAAACCTAGTTAATTAGACTTTAGGACAGGAAAAGCTCTTTAGTGCAGTCTCATGAATGCATCAGAAGTCTGCAGAACATACAGCATCAATAATCAACCATCAAAATGAAGAAGATGACATGAAGAACATAGCCACAGTAGTAGCAGCAGAAATAAAAACCAGATCTTTCTATTGGTGAAATATAGGAACTTGCATCATCACTAACATCCAAATAATGACGGAATTTCATGTACATAGTACAAAAGATTAAGAATCATGACCTGCAGTAAGAGTTAAGAACCGAGACCTACATGATACTGATTCATATCGATCGATGATAACTCTCGTTTATATCTGAAGAATCTGAATTACAAGATATAACCAAAAGCAGGAACTACCACTGCATAAAAGAAACTAGAATCAAGTGCAGGACTATAGCTACGATTGCCTGGCTCCATCCTGTTTGCCTCTTTTTCCTATTTTAAGAAGGAATGTTGTTGATGTAAAAAGAAGAACAAAAGAGAGGAGAGAGTTACATTTTAGTGCTCTTCATCTTTATTGGGAATGCAACCCAAATGACCCTTTTGATTCACTTGGGATTATTCCTTTCCCTGTGTGTCCCTCTGTTGACAAGGTCAGAGAGGTCATTGAAGAAGATTGCATAAAAGGAAATGGCCCAAATGGGTGGTTGAGAAAGATGAGAAGTGATTGTCCTGTTGAACCATTTCTCATCTTTGGTTTGTTTCCAAGTCCAACGCCACAAGTAACTCCATTCTCTCTCATTAAGAAGAAAGTTAGTAGATTTAGAGAGAGACCCACAAACGCACACAAATAGGTCGTGTTTTGTTAGAGAGAGCTTGTTGTGAATGCAAAAGGGGGTTTTAAAGAAGGGTCTCATGTTTTATTTCACTGCCTTTTCTTTTTTTTAATTGGCCTTTAATTTTTATTTAATATTTTAAAAATTGAACCGAAAACTAAATTGATAAAATAAAAAACTTAAGGCTTAAAAAATTTAACAGGTATTAAACAGTTATAAAATTAAATAAAGATTAAATAAAAATAAAGAATTTGAAAAGAGATAGATATAACGAGAATTTAAAGTTTAATAAATGAAAAGATTGTTAAGTAAAAAAATAATCTATTTATTTTAATTTATAAGAACTTATTAATTTAACCGATTAATTAATAAATTTATCAATTTTTAACAATAATAATTATTAAAATAAATTAAACCGAAAAGTTATAAAGTTGAAGATTTTCACGGTTAAATTGACCGAACCGGTTAAGTTTTTTAACTTATTTTAATTCAGTCGTTATACTTAATAACTTCATTAAAATCTATTATACAAACTTAATACAATTATTAACATTAAATGAATAGTAAATATGATAATTAAAAGATTAAAACGAAACAGTATTAATTAGAAATATATAAAATATACATAATTATATTTTTTATATATATTTTAAAAAAAAGGGGGTGTGTTTGGTTTTGTTGGTATATGGATGAGCGGTGAAAAGGGCTTTTCAACTTACCCTTTGGTCTGTTTTCTGTAAGACACAAACTATCTCTTTCAATGGTCCCGTCTCTACCTATTAATTATTCCCTGTGTGTCACTGTATGGAAACCTTCAATCTATGCTACTTCGCTTTCTTTGACATGTTGGCGTTGCTCCAAAAGATAGAGGAACTTTGAAATTAATGTTAGAATTATACGAACTAATATAATCACAACATTAATTTTATATTTACAACTATTAATTGAATTACCTATGTTTAATGACCATAATAAAATGGTTAATAATTTATTAATTACATTTGAAGCATATGGTAGTACCCTAATAATTATAGATTAACCCATTAAATCATAGTTCATCATAATTATAAAATGACACAATTAGTCTCATTATATCCTCTAGAGTGGAACATGTTATAAATATATATATAAGTGAGAATGTGTTTTTGGATTATGTGTACTATAAGCTATCTCTTGCACATGCTTATTGGGTATTGAAAGGTTTGTGGTCTCATGAATGGAGAAAAAGAATCAAGATACTATGCCCAACTTTAGAGGTATGTATATTTATTGTCTAATTATTGCTCTAAATAGAATGCGGATCTTAGCTGAAAGATTGAACATTACATTAATCGATTTAGTTCTATATATTGTGGTTATTGCTCACTGCATTTATAAATAACAATTGGGATCAGAGCTACATGGACATTTGATTTTAGAGCTTATATTTGGGGTATAAACTCGTTTTTTTAAAACCAAATTTTGGCATGAATAATCTCAAAATGATGCATTGAAGGTGTAGAAACTGTTTTTGGTTATTGTTATTAGCTTTTAACTTTGTTTTGGGGTAAATGAATCTCCTGTTTTGGTTGAGATTTTTTGAAGTGTTTTGGTGGTTTGTTAATGGGCGAAATGGATTAGAAGCTCCTAGGTTTTGGAGTATTTTTGTTTGAAGTGGGTATTGAAAATCCATAGAGAAGGAAGAAAATCCCTCAAGCCTCGTCGGAAATGGACGGTTGGAGGCCGAGTTTCAGGTAGGTTAGAGCCGCGCGCCCACAAGTCAACCCACATGTAGCGTCGTCCCAGACCTTTAAAAAAGATTATTTGTTGGCAATAGTGAATGTTTATTTTTACCAATCATAAAATTAAGCAGGTGAAACTATTTGTGACGAGGAATTTTTAAATATTAATATATGTTTAAATTTTGTGTTTTTCCTCTAAAATAACATTAAGATCCATACGAGTAATTAATTGCCCTGTCGATAATTACTACTTAGTAGGATGCTTAATATGGTGAAGAAATTTTATTGAAATATTATGAACCACATAATTTTTCTATCATTTCGATAGTATATTGATGATTTGGTTGTAATATTTAATATATTGTTCTACCTATAAATGAGTTATATAATTGTTTTAGGAACTCTAGTATGAATGATATAATTAATTTTGAAAAAAAAGAACACAAATTGCATGATTCTATTTTAACATCAATTAATTTTGAGAAAAAGAGCACAAATTGCATGATTCTCATTTATCATGGTTATTGCTCTTGATTCTCATTTAGCTTTAAGCAATCCTAGAGTTTCTACCAATTTGACGTTGAATGGAATGAACCACAAGCAGTGGGTTGAATCTCTCATGATGAATTTGACTATCATGCGAATGGACTTGGCTTAAGAATTGATGCACCGCCTAAACTTGTTGATGATGCTACTGAGAAGGATAAGTAATCCTATGAGGAGTGGGAATACGCTAATCGATGTTGCTTGATGATTATAATATATCACACGGATGAATCCATTCATGATAGTATTCTCGAGACTGATAGTGCAAAGGATTTTCTTATTGTCATTAAGAAGAAGTGCAAGAAGTTCTCAAAGAATGGGAAAAATGAGTAATTGAACATGCTTCATCATACCATTTATGATGGTGCAAGTGACATTAGGGCTCAAATCGACAAGCTCATGAGTTGTTACCATAAGCTTAAAGCTATGGATATGGACCTTGGTGAGGATTACATGATATGATTTGTGATGGAGACTCTTCCTTCCAAATTTGATTTGATCAGATCAAGCTATAATGCTCAGAAAGAGCAACGGATTGTTGAGAAGATGACTGCTATTCTTGTCTATGAAGAGGATGACATGAAAAAAGGAAGGCAAAAAGAATCTCCATGATGACAAACCACAAGTGACCAAAAGCTTTTCAAGAAGAAAGTTGTTAATCCTAAAGGAAGTGGACAGGCATCTTTTATGAGTCAGAAGAATAAATTTTTCAAAGGGAAGTGCAACTTTTGTCAGAACTTTGGGCACAAGAAAGCTTATTGCCAAAAGCTCAAAGCTCACATAGAGAAGAAAGGCAATTGTCTTGTGATGGTTTGTTTATAGTCCAATATTATTGATGCGCCCTCAAATACTTGGTGTTTAGATACTGAAGCAACAATTCACGTTACAAATTCCTTGCAAAAATTGACAAGTCGAAGAAGGCCGACTAGTTTTGAGCAACATGTGTACATGGGAGATGATACCAGAATCCAAGTTGAATTTTTGAAGACAGTTAGACTACAGTTGAATACATGACATCTTTTAGAGTTACATAATGTCAGTTATTTACCCTCTATTAGGTGGAATTTGATTTCTGTACCTATTTTGGATAGACTAGGTTATAGTATTCTTTTTGGAACTAGAAAACTAAGTTTGGATCGTGACTCTCTTTTTATGAGAAATGGAATTTATGTTAAAATTTATAATGATGTTGTTACTTTTGCTTCTTCCTCTTCTCTTAATACTGTTGTTGGTTCCAAACGTATGAGGTTAGATTTGAGATCGCTTATGTTATGGAACAAAAGTTTAGGGAATATTTCTAGAGGCAGAATGGAGAGGTTGGTAAAAGATTGTGTACTTCAGGATCTTGACTTTTCAAATTTCACTACCTATGTTGTTGACTGCCAAGGTTAGAAAAAGCAAAACAGACAAGTGCATAGAATTGTTGAAGTTGATTTATATTGATCTATGTGGACCATTTATTCCACCTGCTATAGGTAATTATAAATATTTCATCACTTTTGATGATTTTTCTTGGTACGGACATATGGAGCTCATTCGTGAAAAAACCAAATCTTTGGATGCGTTTAAGATTTTCAACACAAATGTTAAGCTGCAAAAGGGGAAGAAAATCAAGGAAGTTAATTTTGACAGAGGTGGAGAATATTATGGGCGTTATGATGAGAGTGGAAGGAATCTTGGTCCTTTTGTTAGATATTTGCAAGAATGTGGTATTGAAGCAAAAAAATACAATGCCAGGAACACCTCATCATAAATCGCTGAAAGAAGAAACCGCACACTTCTTCAAATGTTGCGGTATATGTTGATTCATTTTAGTTACCAGTTTTTTGTGGGGTGAGGGGTTGAAGACAACCGCTTATATCTTGAATTAAGCACATAGCAAGTCAGTCCCAAAGACTCTATATGAGTTATGGTTAAGTAAGAAACCAAGCTTGCTCCATTTTCATGTTTGAGGATGCAAAGCAGAAGTAAAGTCCTATAATCCACAATTTAAGAAGCTTGATCCGAAAACTATTAATGGTTACTTTGTAGGCTACACCGTTAGATCAAGGGGTTCTAAGTTCTATTGCCCATCTCACACGACCAGAGTCATAGAATCAGATATAATTGTCTATTTTAAAAATGAATTTGGTTCAAGTCAAGGGTCAAGAGAAACTGTATTCAGGGAAGAACGTATTCTAATCTCTGTACTCATCACTTCCGCTCCTACTGATGTCCCTATGATTGAACAAATTTTAGTAGAATCTTATGATGAACCTTAGAATCAAGCACAAGATGAAGTCATTGATACTGGGGATGATGAAGTTATTGTGAGGAGATCATATGAATATATGCCATTCCTGATGACTATATTGTCTATTTGCAAGAACATAAGTTTGATAGGGGAGATACTACTGAACTAGTCAGTTATCAAGAAGCCATGAATAGTACTCAGCCTTTGTTGTGGATGAATGCAATAGAAGATGAGTTGAGTTCCAAGTCATAAAATGAAGTTTGGGAGTTAGTTGAACTACCTAAAAGTTGCAAACCCATTGGGTGCAAGTAAGTTTACAAAATCAAACATAACTCAAGTGGAAAAGAAGAAAGGTATAAGGCTAGACTTGTGACTAAAGGTTATAGCCAGAGAGAAGGCATTGATTTCAAAGAAACCTTCTCACCAGTTTCTACCAAAGATTCACTACCAATCATCATGGCTATAGTTGCTCATTTTAATTTAGAACTCAATCAAATGGATGTGTGGAGCGCCTTCTTAAATGAAGATCTATATGAAGATATTTATATGACTCAACCAGTTGGTTTTGAGATGACTGGTAAAAAACACATGGTTTGCAAGCTCAAGAAGTTTATATATGGGTTAAAACAAGCATCAAGGCAACGATTTCTCAAGCTTGATATAGTTGTCACTGCAAATGACTTCAAGGAGAATGTAGTTGATCAATGTATATATATGGAAGTATGTGGAAGCAGTTTCAATTTTTTGGTACTGTATGTTGATGACATTCTACTTACTTCTGATGATACTGATCTATTATTTGAAAAAAACAACTATTATTTAGCCATTTTGATATGAAGGATCTTGGTGAGGCCTTTTATGTACTTGAAATTCAGATTCTCCAAGATAAAGCTAATGGGATTCTTCAATTGTCTCAAAAGATTTACATTGATCGGATCTTGAAAATATTCAATATGCATAGTTGTTTTCTTGGAAAGGAACCAATAGTGAAGGTGACAAATTCTCAAAGACCCAATGTCCACAAAATGATAAAGAGAGAGATGAAATGAAAGTCTTTCCTTATGCATCGCTTATAGGCAGTCTGATGTATGCTCACGTATGTACATGCCCTGATATTGATTTTGTTATTGGCATGTTGGGAAGATACTTAAATGATCATAGACTTGGCCATTGGAAAAATGTTAAGAAAGTCATGAGGTATCTTCAGGGTAGCAAGGATCATATGTTGACTTATCAGCGAGCTAACATTCTTGATATAGTTGGGTACGTGTGGATGATAAAAAGTCCACTTCAAGCTACATCTTTATGATGGTTGGAGGAGCTATATCATGGAAACGTGTTAAACAGACACTCACAGTGCCCTCTATAAGCAGAGTATATTGTGTGTTATGAGACAGCTTGTCAAGCAATATGGTTGCAAAATTTTATTTTAGCATCAGGTATTGTAGACTTTATTTCGAGTCCACTAAAATTGTATTGTGATATCTCTGCACATGCTTGTTAGGTATTAATAGGTTTGTGGTCTCTTGAATGAAAAAAATGAATTAAGATACTACACCTCGTCATTGCTAAACTTTTACCTTCAAAAAAAATAAATTAAGATACTACACCTAACCTTGGAGGTATGTACATTTATTGTCTAGTTATTGCTCTAAATAGAATGTGGATCTTGGTTGAAAGATTGAACATTACATTAATGGATTCAGTTCTATATATTGTGGTTGTTGCTCACTACATTTATGAATAACAATTATAATATTATACGTATATGGAGAGAAATTAATTACCTTTTGCTTAATCCAAGTCAAATAAGTTAATCTTCATTGATCTCAATTTCATAAAAAGTCACTGCCTTCCTCGTCCATTTGAGTATGACTTTATTTTCAATTGTTTTAAAATTCAAACTAGAAGTTAAATCAACAAAATAAGAAGTTTATGATGTAAAGGTTCAATCAAAATAAGATTGTTATAAACTTGGTTTTAAATTAAATTAAATTGAAAATTTTAAAATATGATTGAAGGGACAATTAATTTAAAAGAGACAGTTAAATAAAAATGAATTAGATTGTTTAGTTTACAAAAATCAATTTATTTAGCGATAATTGATCGATTAATTAATAAATTGATTGATTTTTTTTTTGAACACCCTACTTACAAGAGGGGCTAGCAGGGAATCGAACCTCAGACCTAACCGAAATCAAGCCTCGCTCTCAACCATCGAGCCACACCCCTTGAGGGCATAAATTAATTGATTTTTAACAATACAAGTCATTGCAGTAATTGAATTTAAAAGTTAAAAATTTGTACTGAAAAATTAGTCGGTTCAAAATTTTTTCGGTTAAATTGATCAAACTATTCTGATTTATCGAAGATTGCTATTTCCTAAATTACCACAAATTGGACATACATATGCCATCAAATGGACCAACTTGATTTGGTTGATATACTTTCTTATCGCATTTACATAAAATGTGATATTAAAGAGGAAGGAGGTGATTTACATGATTACGTGGTTTTTTTTGTTATAATCGGACAATTACTATCTTAAGTCTTTCTTAATAGTTTCTCCTTGTACGTGCTTTATCATCATATTACTTTGGTTTTATTATATAATATCTTTTTACATATTCGAGAAGACTTTTGAAATCAAATCACATGTGAGATTTACTTGATCAAAATCTCTCATTATTTTTGTAGTATAAGAATTTTTTTATATAGTAAGTAAATAATACACTTTTGATCAATGTTTTAAAAATATAACAAAAATTAAATCAATAAGATAAAAATTTTAAATTTTAAATATGTAATAGGTATTAGACAATTATAAATTTGGTAGAAAATAAAGATATAATAAAATTAAAGAATTTGAAATAAAATTAACAAAATTAAAGAATTTAAAATAAGACTAAAAAAGTAGATTATTCTTGCTCATCAAAAAAGTTAATGTTTAATTGAAGAAGGAGATTGTTAAATGAAAATTAGCTAATTTATTTTTATTTATGAAATTAGTTGGTTTACAAAATTGGTGGGATAATTAAAATAAGTTGATTTTTAATAAAAATTTATTAAAGTAGATTGAACAAAAATTAACTGGTTCAAGATTTTTTCAATTAAACCAATTGAATCGATAAGATTTTTTAACCACTAGTTTTAACTTTATTTTCTTAAAAAGATAGAAATTAAAATTTAAAAGTATTTACGTGAGAGTTAATTTCAACTTCATCTTTAAGATTATATTTAACAAAAGTTTTACAAATTTGCAAGAAAATCATAAACCAAATACTATTGAAAAGACTATTTTATATCAATACATATATAAAGATAAGTAACAACAACAATAACACTTAGTATGAATTTCGTTGATATGTGAAATTTAGTGTAACATCCCGTTACTCACGTTGAGGCTAAAATAGTAAATATGAGAGACTATTGAGAGATTAGAAAGTGCATTCATTCTCATGCATTATAAGGCATACACATATACATGAAAATTGAATTGTTGCACATGAAAATAATTATACATGCATTCATTGACAATTTCCGGATATAAATGAATGTTTGAACGTGAATATGATTTTTGATATGTGATTTTATTGAGAATTGTTGTTTAGTTGTGTTGAAAATTGATTTGGGGTATATATTTACTGATTTAGAATTTTTGGTGAAATTTAGGAAAATTTAGGATATTTTTGGATTAGGAAATGGTTGTAAAATTTACTGTTAATTCGCAATGGAAATGTAACACCTCATGTTAGGGGTTAGAAAATTTAGGAATTTACAGTACATCATATGCTTTGCATAATTGAGTATTCGCTAATATATGC
>JANZLH020000377.1:1432104-1444182 GCA_026770325.2 Erythroxylum fimbriatum
CTAGTTTTGTAGTTCATACGAGACTATTGCTATATATATATCAATAAATCACTATATTTCCATCCATTTTCGTATCATGTTCATGATGCTGCTAAACTTAGTAATAGCTTGTGCAAGCAGTTCAATTTTTTGGAAGAATGTCAAGATGATGAAACCTCTATCATGAATGATTGAAGTGATTAGTTATTGCCCCAAAATTATTAGGAAGGATTGCTGTGCAGCTTGAAGTGTAATTGTTCATTTGGTAGCTAACAGTTGCTATAAATGACGCAAAACTTAGCTGCTTTCTTTAACACAAAATAAAGGATGGAACATTCAGGGTTTTTACTATAGGGAAAGGGTGTTTGAGATATGGAGTTTGATTGTTTCTATACATTAGCTAGTTTTGGTTGTCTTACGAATATGATATTTTTGTTCTAAATCTGCCATATCTTGCACTGTGTTTGAGTCTTCACCGTGACATGCAGGCTAAAGCTGGATCAGGTTCTGCGACACTGTCAATGGTTAGAAATGTGTCCATTTGTATTTATTTATGTATCTAGATAATTTAATATTCCATGATCTAGACCAAATATGCATGAAATTTTGCAAGAATAAAAAGGGTGATCCTATCAACTTGTTCCAACCTTTTCAGGCATATGCTGCTGTCAAATTTGCAGATGCGTGCCTTAGGGGTTTGAGGGGAGATGCTAACATTATACAATGTGCATACGTGGCTTCTGAGGTGTGCTGTTGCATCACTATCTCTTAGATTTCTTGTTTTCCAATTTAAACATTTAGAGGTTCTGGTGGATTGTATGCAACTCCCCTTGTGTTTTGTAGGTGACTGAACTTCCCTTCTTCGCCACCAAGGTACGGCTTGGACGTTCAGGAGTTGAGGAAATTTACCCACTCGGACCCCTCAACGAGTATGAAAGGTTTGTTATCCATCCTTATCTGTTAAAACACATGGTTTCTTAATCATATCAATTGAGGAGATGAAACATGTAACTCATCTGTTTTCAATAACAGGGCTGGCTTGGAGAAAGCAAAGAAAGAATTAGCAGGAAGCATTCAGAAGGGGGTCTCTTTTGTTAGAAAATGAGTTGCGTCTTTCACGTTCTTTCTTCTACCATTAGTTCTTATTCTACCTGTGGCTTCACAGTATCTGGGTTCAAGAAATAAATGAATAGTTGTCACTTTGTTTCAACCAAGTGACAACTACAGAAGTTTTTGGTGAAAAAGAGGCTTCTTGAGTAGTGTGTGGTAATGTTCCATGAATAACATACAGTAGAGATTGCCTCCAAGATAGGACATACGTATAGTATAACCTTATTTATGTTTCACAGTTCTCAAGATAAATTGCACAGTATTTTCTTGGATGAAACTGTTGAGTGTTGATTAGATTCAGGCCTAATACCATACTATTCTTCTGATACTGAGAAAGGGACAGAGGAAGTAACTGTAGGCACAATTAATGGACATGGCAGAGCACTAACAGAACAAAATATTCCCAATAGTCAGATCTCTGTGGTTCATTATTTAACATTTATAACAGAGCGTGTACATGCCTCTTTTACTCAATTCCAATTTCCATTCTCGTGGTCTAAAGCTTCTCTGAACTCCTAATCTGGAAAACTGAGACCTGTAAACATTGTTATTCGCGGAGTTAAATTGTCAGCTGATAGAGTTCAACAATGATTGAATGTGGGAGAACTAATAATGATTAGAAGGTAATCATGTTGGTCATGTTAGTTCATTAGTTTCCATATCGTATTTAATTTTAAATTATTAACTTAATATAAAATGAAATAGAGGAGAGCACCTGGACTAAGTTTGCTTTACAGAGATACGATGATGGAACCCATGTTCATAATATCTCTTACACTGTCCCTACAATTTGTTCTCATACCACATGTCATACTTGATGAGAAAATCACCAGACAATACATGGCCAAAGTCCAATTTGGTGCACAAAGCTTTTCGTACCTGTACAGCTTCCCTGTTTATATAAGTACATATATTCATTGTTTCGTCTTCCTTGTCCCACACTTTCTTGTACGGAGTTTTCAGAGCTCATGAACATGAGAGCCATGGTCGTGTCCTCTCTAGCTTTTTTGCTTTTGTTACATCACTTCAGGTGTCACTCCCACCAAACCCTGTCTGTAACACACCATTAGATGTCCCCTTCGAGTTCTGCATTATTAATAATTCGCGGTGATTAAGTTGTTTGATCACTTTTGTTATATCCAACTGGGTATCCGAATACCAAGTTTAAGTTGCGTGGATTCCACTGCTTTAGAAAACACTGCCTGTAAAGTGTTGTTTAAGGAGTCTTCTAATTTAAGAAATTAAAGATTCAGAAGTCATTACTTTAGCTCTTCAGGATTGCTTCATCACCAGGCAAGCTGGGAACTTACCTTCTGTATTGGATCAAACTAATGATGGTTCTTTCCACAATCTGTTAATGCCTTTATAAGCAACACGACGCATAAAACTCATCAGGATTTTGTTGTCAGATTCACCATATCTTGTTATATCTTTCACTTTGAGAAAAATACATAAAGGAAAATCCTGCAGAATATCATACGGAGTTCACTTTCCGGGAAAAAGACAAAGTTATGAGTCACCGTATTCCCTCAGGGTCCATACTTGTTATGTATAATTCTCCAAAGTTGCTGCTGCATATCTCAGTATTGGAAAAAGAGAAAACAGTGGGAGTTGTTGGATGATCGAACTAATGCATTTTATTATCAACGGGGAGAAATTAACATGGGCAAGCAATAACAACAGAAAGTCCTATCCATTATCTATCCCTTAATTTTGAGTGATCAAGGATGAACACCGTTATTTTGAGTGTCTGACCAATCGGATTTCAGGCTGTCTATATGATCAAGTTGAGTTTCAGGTCAAACTTGATCTAGTCCGATTACCAAACCTAGATTAGATTAATTGGTACAGGATCCATCATGAAAAAACAGAAATTATTGATAGAATACCATGCATAGTTACTACTTTTTCCCAGTTCTACTTGTTGGGTTTCTGTTTCTTTCCCTTCCAAAAGCCGGAATTTCAGCTCCAAGACAGGGTTCGAACTAAGCATGTGAAAGAATTAAACCGAACTAAAAGCATGAGACTTCAACAAATGATTGTACACAGAACTTGACTATGTCTGTGTGAACATGTGCTTCCATCAGGCATATTTCGAAGCCATAAAAGCCATTTTATTCGTTGACTCAAGCTCCAGACAACAATAATTAATGAACCAAAAGTGAAGACAGAAAATTAAACTACTCCTTCTGTTCTCCAACCTTCTTTATTACAGATACCAAACTTTCATTTCCAGGTCCTAGTTCAAGTATCAGAAAACCTGGAACTATACTATTAAATGTGTTGAAAGGCTATAGTGAATTCTATTCCAAGCAAGCTGTCATGACATGGATTGGAATGGGTCAGAAAACTTTGCGGGTAAAATGAGAAAGGGACCACTCTATGATCGATAGAGAGACAAAAAAACAAAGAAAGAAAAGGAGATGGAGACAAGGAAAATTGCTGTTTCCATGGCTAACATGTGTGATGCTACAACATAACCATGCACCCTCCAAATACTGGTAGGACAAAGATGAATCATGAATGTGTAGTGGATGGTGACGGAAGCTTATGATAAAAAGAAAACAGTCTTTTATATCATTGAAACAATTATCCTAGATTCACTATTTTTGTATTTGATGATTTAACCTTTCGACTAGTTAGAAATAAGACTGCGTATTACTCGAATTTCCTAAACCTTACGTTTCAGTAAGATTCTCACTGGATATTGTTGTCGTATATTATGCTAACGTATCTTCCATGCAAAACTTGATAGAGAGTGAGTGTGATTAGGTAGGGTTAGGTTCTCTATCATGTTGATTATACATTTGTGTGGCATGCCAATTAGATTTAATCCTATCTACCATTACTTAGTTCAATAGTCAATGATTCCATGACAGAATACTTTATTATTTCTCTAACAAACTAAGATTACTTTTTTTTTTTAATGTTATGGGGGTAAAAATTACAAATCAATATCAATAACCAAATATTATTTCCAAAATGTTTGGAGTTGATCGACTTTTCTTGTCTGCGGTAAGGATGCCAAGAAACCAAATTTCTAATTAATTATTAAAAATACCATTGAATAATTCCAAAGTTGTTAAAGTGGAAGTAACTCAAACTTAAGTCACAAACATTAATTTTTTGAGTTAAATTGATTTTAAAAAATAATGATAAATACAGACTCCAAATTTATTTATTACAATTTTTCATTTTTAAATTTTTTAAAATTTTGAAATCATTATATTAATCGCAAAAGTTTTTAAAAAAACTTTGTGCTTTTTTCATATTGATTTACTTAAAATTGATTAGCAAATCTGAGGTCTAATTTTCAATTTGTTTATAGCATTGGAAAAGGAAGATATAATTAACAATTATATCATCGTCATCAACACTCAGCTGAAGTCTCGCTAAGACACAAGGTTTAGGAAGGTCTGATAGTACGCAACCTTAATTCTACATAATAAAGAGTTTATTTATGAAGATAATTAACAATTTCCAAAACATAATATTTAGTTAAATGAATCACTCGTAAAGACTTAAAATTAAGAAAATTCGATATTTTAGCAATTGATTGATTTAATACACATAAACAACAACAATAACTATTCAGTAAAAGTTAACGTAAGATTTAAAGAAGTCCTGTAGTATATAGTAAAAGGTCATTTCTGATAGAATCACATATAAATATATATATATATATATGTGTATGTATGTATGTATGCGTACGTATATTATAATAATAATAATAAGATTTAATAGGCATAGTCATGAATCCAAAAACAAATTGCCAAAGTCATTGATTGAGACAAATTTGGTAAAGCCAAAATCAAATCAACCTGTCCAATTCACTTGGAATCAATTTCTCGAATATGACAAAATTTGTGTGATAATTGAATAACATTATATTATAAAAATAAGCAATTATTTTCAAAACATAATAATTAAAACAAAAAAGTTAAACTACAACCTTATAAATAATTTAAAGCTAATTATAAAACTTACATATGTTTCGATTTTTTAAATTAAAAATAAATAAAGTTTGTATACCAAAATATATTTTTAAAATTCAATCACAACTATTCAAATTTCTACAATATCATAATATAATTACAATACAAAATCAAACACAGGAGTTTCTTTTTGTTTGCAAATAAAATGATTAAAAAATAAAATAAATTTTTATAATACTATAATCAGCAATGTTTCACTTAATTTTTCATTTAATATTAAATTATTTACATCACATAAATGAATATATAGTATTTGTATATACATGAGTAGGATACGCTTCTTCTTTTGCTTCCTTTGGAGGAATCCCTAGAAAAGCACTGATTTCGCTCCTGTTGCTACGGTTAAAGTTTGATTCAGGGCAAAAAGGGTCAGTGCAGTTGGTGACAGACGAGAGAAAGCTTCACGAGTTTTGGGTGTTCTTCAAAATAAGCGCTTTCTTTTTAGTATACTATAAAGTTTTAGGCTTTTACCTCAGACACAGTTTTCTATGCCCAACCCGTATCGCTTTCAATCTGGGTTGATAGGGTGATTTAACGGAAATAAGTTAGAATTGGTTAATTCAATCTCTATCTCTCTGATTTAAGATACAGCTTGCTTTGCGATGCTGACTCTGACCTATACTACACAACGATTAGTAGCCAGGGAGCTAAGCAAGCAGTAGTTCCAAGTACGTCATGATCAAATTACACAACTTTACGAGCTCCACCCACTGTACAACAAAAACTTGCAGACATTTTAACTCTTCCTTGAAGTTAGATAAAACACCAAATGCAAAAGAGACAAAAAAAGTACATAATGTTTGGAAGCTAACACAATTCTTGGAATTTAGTACTTTTCAAATGCTAAGAAGATCAGGGGGTGGGGATTGAGCTGGCGGTGGTGGTGGTTGTTGATGGTGTTCTTTAGTTGCTGCATTTGGAGAGTCTAAAGAAGTGGTTGATTCAAGTGCGGACTCTGTAATGGTTGAGTCTCTGTCTCCTTGCTTTGAGCTTGGAGGCTTTGGAAGCTCTGTCAGGATTTGGACCACGTCCCGCATTGTAGGACGCTCCACAGCCTGCTCTTCCACACACATCATTGCAACATAGAACACACGCATCACTTCGTGTAAGGGAACTGATGGAAGTCTGGAGTCTAGGACTTGCAGAACTCCTTCCTTTTTCGAATCTGTAATTTTCTTCACCCATTGGACTATATCCACTCCATCCCCAAACTCGCCAACCGGTTTCTTTCCGGTAATTAGTTCCAGGAGAACCACACCGAAGCTATATACATCGCTCTTTTCATCAACCTTGAGAGTATAAGCATATTCTGCAAATAGGGTCATTTGGTTGATCAATCAGAAATCAGAACATGTAAACTGTATGGTAAGTTCACTAAGATTTAGCAGATAAAACAAACTAGCAAAGGATGGGTATGGAGGTTATGATACATCAAAATCACGGATAAGATAAAAATAGAGGGTGTTCCCTTAAGTGGGTGACAGCGAAAATCATTTGGATCTTGTACTTTCAAAGCTGACTGATACCTAATTCAATGCCAAACTCTAAAAGTGACCGAAAGGTGAAAACTACTTCTAACGAAAGTAAACAAAAACAACCAAAGTAGACTGAAACTTTGAATCCTAACATGAATCGAAATTTCAGGGAATTCAGATTGGTTCCAAAGATTAAGAATATACCTGGAGCTATATACCCATACGATCCGGCTATAGCAGACATGCACTCCGATGTACCAGAGTCTTGCAAGAACTTGGCAAGGCCAAAGTCAGCAACATGAGCTTCATAATCGCAGTCAAGTAGGATGTTGTTTGATTTCACGTCACGGTGAACAATCAACGGCGAGCAATCGTGATGTAGGTAACAAAGACCCTTGGCAGCTTCAACAGCAATCTTATACCTTATGTCCCAGTGTAGATGACCTCCTTTCTTGCCATGAAGAACCTCCCCTAAGCTACCATTAGGCATGTACTCATAGACCAAGAGATTAGTCTCATGATTAGAACAGAACCCCAATAATCTCACAATGTGTCGGTGCCTGATTCTCCCCAATGTTTGTATCTCGGCGTTAAATCCATGATCGTGAGAAGACCCTCTGCTCATCGCCGACAGCCTTTTGACGGCAACTTGATCACCACTTGGCATAGCACCTTTGTAAACAATCCCAGCACCTCCTTTGCCAATTATATTATCTTCTTTCAAGCAATCCAGAACATCATCAACAGTAAAATCCAAGCGTTGGAAGGCAGTCAATTTCCAAGCTCGAGAGTCGTTAGCTTTCTTAAGTGACCGTGCCTTAAGTACGGCTGCAACAGCAAACACAATGGAGCAAACAAGGAGGCCAATAACAAGCAATAGCTTCAAAGAAGCAGAGAGTGGACCTTTAGAATGTGATTGGTGCGTTCCATTTACAAACCCTTCTTTGCATTGACCCAAATAGGGACCGCAAAGATCAGGATTACCCAAAAACGAAGTAGAATTGAAGTAACTAAACTGACCAGTACCAGGAACCAAACCAGAAAGATTATTGTAAGAGAAATCAACAGAAGTTAAGCTTTGCATAGTGGCTATAGACGAGGGAATATTTCCAACAAGATGGTTTCTTGACAGATTGAGATAATTCAAGATCCTCATACCGGTAACTTTAGTAGGAATCTCACCGGAAAGGTCATTCCTACTAAGATCAACAAAGGTTAACAGCTTGCACTGGCTAATCTCCGGCGCAATAGGACCCGAAAACTTGTTGTGGCTAAAGTCCATTTTTGAAAGTTGCTGTAATCTTCCAATCTCGGCTGGTATTCGGCCAGTGAACTTGTTCCCATCGAGCAACAATGTTTGAACTCCGGTGAAATTGCCGATGTTAGGAGGCAATGACCCATATAGCTGATTATTGGAAAGAGTAATCTGACCGAGTTCCATAGCAACAGTATCAGCTACAGGGAACTCTCCGGCAAGAAGATTGCCTTGCAGCTCAACTTGAGTCAATTTCGGTAACCCGAAAAGCCCTTTCGGTATCGACCCGTTGAGATAATTATCTCCCATTCGAATCCGGTTCAAGGACTCGCATTTACCAAGTGACTCCGGTATCGGACCAAACAAGAAGTTGCTAAGAGTAATCAATGTCTGTAATCGATTGCCAAAGCACAAATTAGGAGGCAAAGTTCCAGTTAGCTTGTTTGATGAGAGATCTAGGATCTCAAGATTACCATTTGTACCCAACCCTTGTGGAATACTTCCAGTGAAGTTGTTGTCCCACAATTGCAACACCTGAAGCTCCGGCAGGTCACCGATGAACTCAGGAATCGCTCCGTGAAGCTTGTTTCTGAAAAGATTCAACAAAGTTAAGTTCTTTAGCCGAGCAAAGCTAGTCGGAATCTCCCCTGTAAGCATGTTGTTCGACAAATCCATGGACTTTAAGCTGTTCAAGTCACCAAGCTCCGGAGTTAACGAACCAGAAAGAGAATTCACTTGAAGAAACAAAGTGTCAAGCTTCTGCAACTTCCCAATCTCCGGCGGTATCTCTCCGGTTAACCCACAATTTGCAGCGTCGACTCGCACCAACTCCGATAAGTTCCCGATCTCCGGAGGCAACCCACCTTCGTAGGTGTTAAAATACCCAATATAGAGTTGCTGCAACTTCTTCAAGTTACCGATTTCCGGCGGAATACGGCCTACCAACGCGTTACCAGAAACAGCTAAATATTCTAGAAATTCCCATTTACCATACTCTGGTGGGATTACACCGGCAAAAAAGTTCCCTCCGAGATGCAAATGACGGAGACTGGACATTTCGGTGACAGTTAATGGCAAGTCCCCTGTCATATTGTTGTTATACAAGTCCAACACCTGCAGTTTCTTGTGCGCAGAGAGCTCAGTAGGAAACGAACCATTAAACACGTTGTTTGAGAGATTAAGCAGGCGAAGACCAGAAATGGCAGAGAGCTGAGGAGGGATAGGACCAGAGAACTGGTTGGAACCCAGAGAGAGGTTTTGAAGATAACGGAGGTGAGCCACGTCGACGGATAGAGTGCCGGAGAGGTTTAAACCGGTGAGGTTGAGTGAGGTCACGTGAAGAGCTGAAGGGTCGCACGTGACTCCGGTCCAGGAGCACAAGGAAGTGGACGAGTTCCAGGACGCTAGCACCGAGTGAGGGTCGTCGGAAATGTATGATTTTACAGAGAGGAGGGCTTCGAACTCCGACACGATGCGTGCGGCGGAGGAATGGAGGTGCAGCAGTAGGAGAAGGAGGAGTAGCCGCATTTTCTGTTCGTGGGTCAGACGGCGCCGTTGAGTGGAGGAGGAAGGGAGTGAGTGTGGAGAAGAAGGCGTAAGTGTGGTGTAAGCTTAAGAGATTTAAATACTTGTATAGTATAGTTTCATTTATTGTCGTTTTGTACTCTTATTGTTCCATAAATAGTGGACGCAAATCCATATGGAGTTCTTATTCTCAAAATTGGTCAAACACGGGATATGAAGGAAAGAAGAACAATCAATCTTTTTCTCTATTATTGGTTGATTCTCTATCAATTTTCGAATAGGTATGATGTCTAATAGTCTAATCATCTAATTAGTATTGGTAATAGATCAAATCAAATTTAGATTTGTAAAGCATTAAATTTGAATAATTTTAAAATTTTTGAACATATTTTAAGATTTATTATTTAAATTTAATCTAATTTAATTTAATTTATCAACTAACAATTTAAAAAAATTGATTAAAATTTTAAATTTTAGGTCAAATATTTGTATCCATGATTTCGTTTTTTTTTTATTTAAATTCATTTAATGAGTTATCATGAACATATAATTTATAAACCTAAATTCTATTCAATTACTAATTCATAAAACAACAACAACAATTAGTAAAAATCTAGCTGAAATATAGAATTGAAAGAGGTTTTGTAATACGCAACCTTATTCCTAACTAATAAAAAAGTTGTACCAATTCATCCTATGATACATTGACCATGTTTGGCAAACAACGGATTGTATTAGTTGTTAGCTGATTTTATCAGCGGGTAACTGATAGTTGATTATATCAGTTGATTTGATCAGCAGATAATATCAGCTGTTTATTAAAGATGTTTGATAAATGAGGGCATAATTTAACAAAAATTATAAGGGCATAAATATTATATTTCTTAGTATTACGTTGAATGTTATTATAAGAATTTAGAATTTAGATATTTAATTTTACAAAAATTAAGTTTATAACTTTAATAAAAACATAATAATAATAATAATAATAATAATTCAACGTTAAATTCTCTGTTAATATGAATGATGCAGCGAACTACATCATAATAGTATTTTTTATATAATATATATATTTTGTTATTCAATAAATTAAAAATATCTATAATTATAGTATGACACATATACGATATATATTATAATTCAAAAACTATAAAAAGAGGGTATAATTGTTTTTTTACCCATTAATTTTTGGCTGATCTTCAAAAAAAGCTCCTCTTATGAAACTTTAAAAAATCAGCTTATTTGGTTTAAATAAGTCAGCCAATAAATTATTCATCAAACACATCAATATTTTTTTAAGAGGGTAAAAAAGTTAACTTTTATTCAATAAGCTAAAAAAAATAGCTAATAGACTGTTAGCCAAAAACCTCCATATAAAAAGGGTTTTGGCATGGATAATTTAAAGCATGATTATATCTTTAGCTACCTCTAAACTAATTTAGGTTTATAGCCAACCAAAGGATGCCAAACCAAGAGTACTTTGAAGATATGTTGGCACAAGGCAAGTGTGCTCTAGTTTGTCCTACGTAGTTTGATTTCATCATTGTAGCTTTACTATTACAGATATAGAGACATGCTTACTTCTAAAGACTTCATCATTAAAGAGACCAATTAGGATAATTAGATACACATCAAAGAAAAGGATCTGAAGATGGTTCTTTAATTATTTAGGATAACACCTGTCTTAGACTCAGAACATTACTTTACATTTGACCGTACCTAAGATTTGTAAATGAAAGATGTCTTTGGTTCAATGTAAGGAAGTTTTATGTTGTTTTTAATTATTATTTACTCTTATATTATTCTATTATTTCACTTTTGTTAACTTTTAATTTTTTATATAAAAAAAATACATTATAAAATTTTTTACTATCTTATTTTAAACAAAAAATTCCTTTTACTTATTTTTTGTTCATTACTTATTTCATGTTTTATTTACTAAGCATTAATAATAATTATAATGCTTATTAGGCTTGGCCTAATCTGGTCTGACTCGACCGAACCTCAAGTCAACTCGAGCCTTGAGTCCCAGTTTTCTAGCCCCGATCGAATCTCATGTTGGGCCAAGTTTGGGACAAAACGACATCGTTTTGATTTTTTAAAAAAAAGTCTGGCCACTTTAGCTTAGAGCCAAGCCTTCCTTTACTCGTCGAGCCCCAGGCCTAGCCTGGTTTCTTGCCGTCTATACCCTTTACTAGTTATGAATAAAGTTGTGTATTATCGGACCTCTTTAAATTTATGTATTTGCAAAATTAATACTGAATGTTGTTTTATTTTAAGCAAAAAGTTAGTAAAATATGATAAAGTAAATAATAATATGAAAATATCAAATTAAAATAACCCTTTAATCTTTTTTTACTTTTTTCCCATTATTACACAAAAAGTGTCTAATTAACGGACATGGTTTACTCTTTTTTTTTTTAACGTGTTCGTACTAAAAACTTTCTTATACTTTTTATCGACTAAAAGAATAAAAGAATAAATTTGAATGGTTTGCACTTTGCAGACTTCCTGTCGCCTTTTCATTATTTGAAACAATTATTCTGACAACTTTGTCCGTATAATAATATATATTTTTTATATACATATATATTCGAAATACGTCTTTCTTAACACTGTTATGATGATGGTTTGATTTCGACGGCACAATCCAATGAACCTCGAAGAAGACAAATCTTAGTGAACAATCCCACTCCCACATCATTCTTCTCGTTGCCTTACTCATCCTATGGTTAACAAC
>JANZLH020000377.1:1485979-1499524 GCA_026770325.2 Erythroxylum fimbriatum
CGCTTTGGAAATTGAATTCTGATTAAGTATTGCACGGAAATGCCAGGGAATGATTCATTTAACAACAAAACAAAATCTTTCAAAATTACATTTTAGTTGATGTTTTTAAAATTGGATCGGAAGTTAAACTTGTAAGATAAAAAGTTTAAGATTCAAAAGGTTCGATAGATACTAAATAATCATCAAATCGATTAAATATTAAGTAAAAGTTTAAAATTTTAAAAATGATTAAAGAAGACTATTCTTACTAATAAAAAAGTTAAAAATTTAATTAAAAAAGAAGACTATTAAATAAAAATTAATTGATTTATTTTAGGTTATAAAAACTAACCAGTTTATGAAAACTTACTAATTAATTAATAATCTAATAAGTTTTTAACAATCAAGATTATTAAACTAAATCAAACTAGAAAGTTAAAAACCAAATCGAAAAGTTAATTAATTCAAGGTTTTTACTGTTAATCCAATCGAATCGGTTCGATTATTAAAATATTTATTTTTGCAAACATCATTTTGAAGATATATCCCATAACAACCTACCATTACAATTTTCATGGATACCTACTTATATTTATGAACTACTACATATGTAGAAATCAGTTAGGAGTCTGAAACATAAAAGAAGAACGAAAGAGAGAAGAAAAATCAAACAAGATAAGCTTAAGAAAAAGGATTTCCGAGGAATTGGGGCCGCTCAGCTTTAAGAATTTATTATCATGTAGACGTGTAACAAAGGCAGGGATCCAAAGTTCCAGGACATCTGACTTTTGGGTCCTAAGAATGTGAAACAAAGAAAAACTTATGGAATCTTAATTCGTCTAGCTGCACGGTCACATCTAACTTTGGTAACACTTCAATCACCGACCACACCAAATAAGCGAAGAAGTCTTAAGTCCGTACGTTTGGATGGTTGGGAGCGTTCTTGTTTCATGCAAGCATAATGCCCTGAACTGGGCACGTAGTGACTTAATTTTGCCCATTAGTATTTTTATGTTCTCAAGTTTCTGTTGGAATTTGGAAGATGAGCGGACGAACCAAGACTTCGTCTTCTTCTTTTGTTTTCTGTGTTTACACCTTCAAATGCCGTCCAATTTGGTCGGTCATACATATTGATTTGGTTTCCTCCTTTACCATAAATGACCCGTCAATTACAAGGTCACGTAAGAGATGACAACTTTTAGTGACGTCGATTTAGCTTTGTTTGAATAGAAGGAAAGCAAAAGAAAAAAAAGAAGAGAATTGCATTTCTCTTGGTTTTTATTGTTGAGTAAAAATAAGTAAAAGAAAAGTGAGAGAATGGAGAGGAATAGGAGTAAATTACCATTGAATCCTTATTTAACAAAAGATAAACAAGTTCTGTAATCAAGGGCATAAAGGTTTATAAGTTTCAATTCCCTCATTTGATAAATTAGGAAAACAAACAAGGGAAAGGAAATCTCATTTATCTTCCATTCATTTCTCCTCGTTTTCTCTCAATATTGCTTTTCCTTTCTTTTGTGCAAGTAAGGATCCAAACAAAAGCTTAAGGTTTAAAGATTCAATTACTATCAAGCTATCATAAAATTAATATATAATAAAGGTTCAAAAAGATTAAAGATTTAAAATAAAATTGAAAATAGTATTAAATAAAATTTATTGGTTTAGTTTGATTTATGAAAGTCGACTACTTCCTTTTAATGTTCGGAAACTCATCAAAATAACAAAAGTTATAGAAGTATATAATAATTTGTAAATTATATGCTCTAAATAAATTATTTAATGTTACAATGACTTGATTTAACTTTCTTATAAAATATAAATATGAAATTATAATCATAGTCATAATATTTATAATTTTATTTGAGGGGTAAGATTCAATAAACATAATATTTAGAGGCATTCCTCCCACCATTTAAATCATATCTAATGATAAAATCAAAACTTACTTTATTTTCATATACCTTTTTTTCTAAGAAAATATTACAATCAAGAACTGCAATCGCACAAACTACGGAAAAATTATCTATTAAGATAAATGTTTTTAAAACCGATCCGGTTTAGTCGGTTTAACAATAAAATTTTTGAATCGGTCAACTTTTTAGTTTTGTCAAGTTCCTGTTTCAGTTTTTAACTTTTCAGTTTGATTTAGTTTAATAAACTAAATCAAACTTTAAATTTTTGGATGAATAAGGATAATCTTTTTCTATTATTTTTCAAACTCTTTCATTTTATTCAATCTTTAATCGATCTAATGTTAATTGAACCTTTTAAACCTTAAATAATTTGTCTTAGCGGTTTAACTTCTAGCCCAGTTTTTAAAACATTAATTAAGATACAATTTTAGTCATTATACGCGAGTAAAAGATGAGTAGAGAAGAAGTAACGAGGATGGAAAATGTAAGGTGTAAGGGAAGGTAAGAATTATTATTATTCCATTTAAATTAGTCTAAAGAAAATGTTACAGTCATCATCTGTACATGATTAATACATAAGTCAAATGTTGGCATGCCTTTAGACTTTGAATTGACATTGCAGTGTAACATCTAGTCCAAGTAAACCAATAAATAGCAAGAATTAAGAATATAGAACTAAAGATTTATATCATTAGTTAAAAGATAAGAGACAATTCCAAGCAAATTGTTACACAAAGGCCCAAGATTGTTCTTTTTCTCTTCAAGGCTCGAAAAGCACACCAAATCTCTAGAAAGAACGAGTCTAGATTTTTTTGTTAATATTATGGTATTTTATTCTGTCCCATAATATTAAACAAAAGATCCGTCCAAAAAAGAAAGGAACCTATTTGGGTCTTAAACAGTGACTATCTCCATTTACAAAGTTGCTAATAGACAAAAGAGAGGTCGGTAAGTAAAAAGGAATTCTTTGAAAAGTCAGAAACTCTCAATGAAACCCCACTTCCCAAAAAGTTGCAAAACGACTCGTTTCAAAAAACGTGGGCTAAGCTAATTAAACGTGGTCAAACGGTCAACCGCGCAAAAATTTAGACATCATTCTCGTTCGAAAGCCCTCCGCGCATGAAACCGAAGCCTCGCAGCAAGAGCAACACGCCGAGGTGGTCGGTCCGGAAAAATTGGAGACATTCACTGAATGATCCTTCTCTCAAGAGGATTTGGAAAAAAAAACATGAACAAAGGAACGGACTAATGAAAACAAAAACATACTATAAACGTGTCTTGAGGACTTTTATTCTTCTGTCTATAGTTTTGGAAGAACTACAGTAGAGCCTGTCGAAGGTTTCTGATAAGATCCTTTATAGTGATGGAGAATTTGCTGTCCATCTGCAAGAAAAATGAAAAAAAAATCTTGAGATGGGTTTGAACCAGATTTGCAGAATTTAAATCCCATAAAAAGTTTTATTGAATAAAGAACAGAATAGGTTTTTGTTGTCATCTTACGTTAATGTTGAAATGGAGGAGAAAGAATTTAGGAGAGCAGAATCACCTGACAAACAACAGTAACATCAAGTGTGGATCTCCCGAATGGCAGGACATTGGTGTTTATGACATTTAGATGAAACTTTTCTACTTCGCTTAGTATTTTTAGTAAGTTTCCTTTCTGCTTTTCACAATGGATTCTGATAAGCACATCCCTGTCTGAAACTCTAGCTTCTATTTCAGGCAGTGGTTGGTCGCAGCAGCCGTCTGAGTTTTCTTCAGTTGAAGAAGATTCATCATCAACATAGACCTGAGATTTCCTCACAAAGATTACTGATTCCATCGACTTCTTGGCAGTTTTTTCTTCAAGAGTCTTCACTCGTTCCTGAAGATGTTTCAAGTACTTAATTGCATCGCCAAGAACGGACGCCTTGTCCATCTGCAAAATCAAATGACATTTTCACTTTCATTATTATGGAACAATGGACAAGCATCTGCAATTAATTATGGACCCCATAATTCTGATTATACACAGCAAAAAAGATGTACTAGAAGAAACACTGTATGCTCAAGTTAACTGAAATTAATAATTTAACATTTGCAGTTACAATACAGTGATTTAGGTGATTGCTTCAACAGTTATTGAAACCCTACATTAAATGCAGTCACATGCAAGTTTCAATTTAAATAGCAAAGAGATCAAGAAAAGAAAATTAAGATGTACCTTCTTTAGGCCAGGCACAACAGCTGAAAGAGCAATGAATCGCTGACTGAGCTTCTCGCGCCTCTTTCTCTCGGCTAATACATGATCTTGTGCATGTGTAGGAGTCCTACTCATTGCACCAGCTGCCCTTTTGGTACCCTGACCATAGTATGTTGAACCATATTGATCTTCCAAAGAACCCGAGATCAAAGGTTGGTAATTCACACTTTCATGGTTTCCAACTTCAATCTTGGGCTTTGCGGTTTTGGGGTCAAGAGTGTGGAAGTACTGAGAAGTAGCTGGAGAAGAAATGGAGTTCTCGAAGGAGATAATACGAGATGATGAAGTAGGAGAAGCCCTGGATGGTATTTGGTCAGTGGTGCAAGAGCTCCAACTATTGGTCTTAAGGTGTTTCGCAGGCCTCTCAAGTGTTTCGGTTTGTGGCGTTGGAATTGGTACACTGGTAAAGTTCTGTGTGGAAGAAAAGGAGTGAAAGTGAAGATCATCCATTGAGTAATCAAGAGGACTCGTTAGGTACTGATAACTAAAGGCTGGATCTTCCATTCCCTGATCATTAAAAAGAGTAACAAAATTATGATTTCCATGAGAAATTTCTGTTTACGATTATCTCAATAAGTTGCTTAACTTGCAAATAGTTCTTACCAACTCAGGTAACCATTTGGCTGATGAATTCTCCATTAAAGCGAAATTGATTGTTTCCTTAAAGATAGATTATGGACTGTAAGCTTCTGGTACAAGATCAGGAAACAAAGTAGTTGATGGATTAGATTTCGATAACTATATAGCTGAGGAAAGGTAAAACTGGAAAAGAAGAGAAGACCCAGCAACTAGAATATTAATCGGTTCACTTTCTGCAAAAACTTTTCCTTCTCCTCGTAAAAACAGCAAGAAGAAACGATTTCAACCCAAGAAACTAGAGAAGTCAAGCTAGAAGTTCAATGGAAAACATCCACTGACAAAACTAGACAATCTTGAGCTAGTTCCAGATACAAGAACTGAATCCTCCAAGAAAGTTGGATTGGTTGTTGAACATAGAGGCTACAACTGAAGTTGAAAGCTTACCTTCTTCAATGAAAAACCCAAGAGCAGAAGAGCGAGACCTGACTTGCGTTTCAGACATGCGAAAAGACACAACTTTGGTATCATCTTATAGGTGCAAAGCAGTGGGTAGTCCTTGCATACGTATATACGGTCAGGTGTGAAAATGGTTCCGCCTTACTATTTTAATCATAAACACTGTTCATTTGTGGGCTCTCTCTTGCGGTCTTGCTTTGACCGATCATGCATTATTTTTTGTTGGCCGATTAAAAAATAGCACACTCGGAGATGAGTAATGAGCGATTAAAACATAATTACTAATATTTCATTTCCAAAATAGAAACATTTGGCTTGTATTTGGACATTTATTTTTGAATTATTTAATTTTTAAGCTTAATTTTTTATTTTTTAGTTCGATGTATTTTAATAAATTTTGTTATTAAAAACTGATATGTTTATTAATTAATCGATTAATTTTTGAAAGTTGGTAACTTCTTATAAAATAAAATTAATTAATTAATTTTTATTTAATAATTTTTCTAATTAAATTTAATAAGAAAAATCTCTTTTAATTATATTTTAAATTCTTTAATTTTGTTTAATCTTTAACCGGTTTTATAACGATCTAATATTGGTTAAATTTTTTAAACCTTAAATCTCTTATCTTACCGGTTTAATTTCGGTTTAATCTTTAAAACATTGTTATATACCGTGATAGGAACGAAATTCAAAATTTACAACTTAAAATCTTTAAAGACAATCATTATTATTGTGTAAAAGGAACAAGGATAATGTCATGGTTATGATAAGTGATTGTGACATATAAGAATTACAATTTCTTATTATGATGGATTTAAATAATTTCAACTATGGTTTCTCAATTATGCCCGTATACACTCTCACTTTACAGCTGAGGACGATCCTGTTTTTCCTACAAGCTAATTGGAAGAGAGCTGGCATTCAGTAGGAGTCCAAAAGCTACAGTTAGCACATATAATTGATATGATAAGAAGTGCTTGACAGTGATCAATGCTTGGGATGCAATAATGATCTATATAAGATCTGAAGTAAGAGTTTTTACTTTTTAACCCGCTTATGAATTGTTTCTGGAAATGCTTCATTGTTACTTGTTAGGCTAACGAATTACCTTCTGTTTTTTTTCTTGGGAAAAGGATAAATTCGTAGTCGTTATCTTTTGGATGCGCACTAGATAAACTTTCGGATTGATGCAATAGCCTGTAAATTACGTCAATTGGGTACTCCGTACTAAGCAAGTCTTGTACGACAGGCTTGATTGAAAGTAACGAATTACTTGTTTTTATTCATTTTTAAAATATTTTATTATTATAAATTATTTAAAAACATTTTACAATATTAAACATTTTTATTTGTTAAATTATTTTAAATAAAATTTCTATTAAAATTAAATTGAACAGCAACAGAAAGTTATATAAAAATTTATGTCAATATAAATTTATAGTAAAATTTAAAATTCTAATATTTTGTGATAATGTAAGAATAATAAATAAATTAAATCATAAAAGAATTATGTTTTTATGTAATTAAATAAAATAAAAGGCATGGAATTACCTTATAATTTAAGAAACTTTAAAAGAATTCGTCAATTTTTAAAATTTTCATAAAAATACTATTTATAGGCCAATCAAATATTACTTATATAATAATTTAATTAAAATTTTAAATTTGAATAAAATTAATTAAATTAAATTATATCTAGTTTACATTTTTAATTTAATTATTAAAATAATAATATTTGAATAATTCATATATAATATTTATATTTCATGGAGAGATTTTTTGAAAAAATTAAAAAGAGTTCTATATTTTTAACAGGTTGTAAAGTAAAACATGTGGAGTGGAGGACTAACAACTCTGTCCGTGGGGTGGTCTGTCCCACTTGAAATTTTTACGTGTGCTAGGAAGATGATGTTCAGGAATCTCCAGCTAGAACGTGTCATTATGAGGAACCTCGAAGGAAGCCACCATCTCCTCTCAGGTCAGGTGCAGGTCTATTCTTTTGTTCTGATTTTGGGTGCTGGAAATTGGAAAACAGGGCAAGTGTTCAATTTTTACAATCCACGGTCCACCTTTCACTTGCATCATCAAAATCGTCGTCACTCGAGTACGAACACGCTGATGTAATAATAATAATAATATTATTATTATTATAAAAATTAATATTTCTAATATTATGTCCTTTTACGTAAAAATAAATAATTAAACTATCAAAATATAAATTTAATCATTTATCCTACTAAGATTACGAAGATAATATTTAACCAATTTAATTATATCAAGATAAGACGTTTCAATAATTTAATATGCAAAATAGATCATGATTTTTTAACTATTATTCTTAATTAAAATTGTAATTAAGTAATCTCAATTTATGTAACTTCTTATGATGTTAAAAGTTATGATTAAAAATCGAACCGATTCGAACAATTCGACTGCGAAATTTTTTTTTTTGGTCTTAGACCAGGATATTCACCGGCGGACCCAATGACTAATTCCCTCCCTGATTTGTAGGCACCTCACAATGTGGGACAGCTGGCCCAAAGATTTAAGGCTGCTCCATACCCAAAGTCAAGGATCGAACCCCTGACCTTTGGTTAAGGATGGATGAATCCCTGCCACTCAACCACACCCCTTAGGTTCAACTGGAAAAATTTTAAACTAGCTAATTTTTTGCTCGATTTTTAATTTTCGATTCGATTTACTTTAATAACTTTTGTTGTTAAAAATTGATTAATTTATTAATTAATCAGTAGGTTTTTGTAAACTAATCGATTTTTATTAATTAAAATAAACTATATAATTTTTATTTAACGATCTTCTTTTTTCATTTAAACTTTAAATTAAGGACAACTTCTTTTAATCTTATTTCAAATTTTTTAATTTTATTTAATCTTTAATCAATTTTACGATAATCTAACACTAATTAAATATTTTAAATATTAAATTTTTTATGGTATTAGTTTAGTGTCGGGCTTGATTTTTACAATATTGATTAAAAACACTTCAATTGCTGAACCTTTTCAACATGGTGCAATAATTAAACTATCCCGATATTCGTAGCAATTAAACACAAAAGTCATAAAGTAGATTGTCGACACGCAAATGTACAAACCTTTCCCTTTGACAAATGAGACTGGTACGCATCACTTTTACTATTGGACTTTGTTGGCAAATCATTGTCTACTTGTGTTATAATATAGATGTAAGACCAACAATGGAAACTTCTAATTAATCCTCATTAGACATGTAAAAAACAACACTTAATTATCCTTTGATAGCCTTGCTTAAGGATTTAATATATGTAGGATCCAATTCCTGTTCAAGCAGATTCAAGAGTGTCTCAAAGCGATTTGTGGTGAGGTGAGTGCGTGGATAAGGATGGAATAGAATAACCAACAAGATAACTACGTAGAATCGAACTTAATTTTGTATTTATGTGAGGAGAAACTTGTAATTAAATTAGTTTTATGGTGTGACCTTAATTTAAACGGTCTATGTTGCAATCAAACTGTCACAATCTTCTCGAACGCACATCAGATCAGCCTGATGTTGGTAATGAAATGACAAACGTGGTTGGAATGGCTGATGACGAGAGTAGAAGTGCGATCGAGTCGATTGATCACTGTAGAAATCTAAATAATTATTAATGGCTTCTTTCGTAAATAATTAATTTCTCATTACTATTTTATTCAATCGCCAGTTGTAAGTTAGCAAATTAATATAATTATACTTTCAACTATGAAAACTACTGCTGCGTTGCTTAACACGTGATTTGCTTTGATAAACATACTATAACAGTGACCTAGGTATGCCTGTTATTTAAGGTTCGAGGACTTGTAATTTCTATCTCCTGCCTTGACTCTTGAGGCATTCCGCGGAAAACACAGAATTAATCTAGATACTTCTGCTCATAGGAACTAAGACAAATAAAACTGAAATGGCAATCCAAAAATTAAGTTAGCCATAAAGTAGTATGCAGATCAGCACACAACAATTAACTGTATTACAATGTTTTTTGTTTGTGTGTTATGTTTGAGTGGTGATAAAAATTGTTTTCAAAACCAAACTGCAAGTTAACATGATAAGACAGCAAGTTTAAGGTTTAAAAAGTTCAATCTGTATTAAACTGTCATAAAATCGGTTAAAGATGAAGTAAAATTGAAGAACTTGATAAATGATGGAAAAAAAATTATCCTTACTCATCGAACAATTTGAAGTTTAAATGAAAAAGAAGATTGTTACAACCAACCAATGTGATTACCAGATAAAATGTAATTTTTTTTGTAAAATTTTAATCTACTTTTGTATAGTATAGTAAGCATGATAGGAAAGATTCATTTATACATACAAGTTAAAATAAAAAGTATATAATATTTCAAAATCTTTTAATATTTTGAGACTACTCTAATTTTTTAACTATTCATTTCAATTAATTAAAATTTGGTTTCTATTTTACCATGTTTCTCTATGAGAAACCTAATCCTTTTTATATATAGTTTAGATTGATTATGAATTCAAAGCAGATATCTTTATGATGAACCACGACAACAACGACACTTAATATAAATCTCATTGAAGCGCGAGATTTGAAAAAAATCTAGTAGTACGCAGTCTTAATTCTAATTGGTAATGAGGTTATTTTCAAAATCCTTCTTAATAGCCATTTTCTTATTTTATTTAGAGAAACTAGATCATAACAACAGTTTATAAAACCAATAAAATGGATAATTAATGTAATATGAAAATTTTAGTGAAAGCTAATGGTTTTGTATTCAATTGGATAGGACAAAGGTGAAAGGCTATACAGATCTTTTGATTCAAATGGTCATCATTAGATACTTATGATCGTTCAAGGATGTCTTAATTAAAGCAAACATGAACTAGCACCAGCACTTACTTCTTATAGGATACGTATACATTATCCATTAGATTTTTTAGCAGGCCAAGTCCTCGATCCGTCAAACGACTAGGCAAATACAGAGTGATATGTATATTTATTTATTCTTTGGTATTTCATTCATGTTTAAAAAAAAATACTACTGTCACTTGTTTAACGACTTATATCTTTTTTTAATTTTTTAAAAAATATCGTCATCAAAAATATAATAATAGATACTTATTAACAACTTTTTTTTTTGAAGGTAAAACAAATAGCAAACGAAGACAATGAGAATAACGAAAAGGCAAAAACTAATCCAAGCCAACAGACTTGCCCCGTACATCCGGATCCTACTAACCTTTTATCATCATTGCTTGAACAAACAGAAAAATCAGAAAATAAAATAGAATCTAAACAAGGAGGATTAACACTCCAGTGATGAAGGTTTGCATGTAATAAAGCCACCCTTGTGAGCGAATGAGCCGCCTTATTGGCAATCTTACGCGTCTAATGGAAGGACAAGTGAAGGAAATGACGCTTGAGTGATAGACAATCAAAGGCCAAGATTACAATCTCTGAATTAATCGAAAACGGATAAAAAGGTCCGATAATACACAACCTTATTTTCTTATTTAATAAAAAGATTGTTTCCGATCACATAAAAATGTATTCTTAAAAAAATAAAAAAATATTTCTTTATATTAAAATTAAAGAATTAAAGTTTCAAAGTTTAGATGATTTTAATGTAAAATTAACCATTGGAAGCATTGATTAATCATCCACACGAATTGCAGTGCCAAAAAACAATTCTAATTAAGTGAAGAACGATTTAGTACAGCTAAATCAGTACAGCTAAATCTCCAATCCCGATAAATTTAAAGTATCTTTTCCTAGAGGAATGCACGAACAGCAGACTCGAGACGAAGAAAATTCAACCCTCAAACAAGTAGTGGACAGCTGCTCTTTGGTGGGGGATTGAGGGGAGGAATCTTAGTAAGACTTTGAAGTTGGTTTCTTGTTCCTTGCAAGTTGGAGAAGCTTAATGCGTCTGAAAAAGTCAACATCGATCGAGGACTAGTAAAGCATTGGCCATGTCAGTGTTATCTTCTTCAAGCTATTGCCATGTTTTTTGGTCATCAAATCTAATAGATATACAAACATGGAAACTTTGATAAAAATATTACGGCAAGAGATCACGTACGATTCTGAGCTCCTGAGGTCCAAGATCTCGGGATGTTGATCGACCCTCGTGTGCAAATTTAATTTGAAGTAGACTGAGTGGAGAGTATCTTCCTTATGATTGGAACAAATTTATCTGGGATTTTCTCGAATCTGATCTGATGACAATGGCAATGTTGTACTAGACTAGTATACATAGGGAGTGGAGTGGAACTGTTTCAAAAAAAAAAGAAGTGTAAGGAAGTGGCTCAAATTTTGATAATTAACTATCTTCTACCAGAAATTAGAAAATATAGAGTCACGATTTTCTGAAAAAACAAAAGAGAAGTCGTGATATTGCTCCTTCAAATTTAATTTTTAATTTAATAAATATGGTTTTAACTCAATCATAGCTATCGCATGCCATTTTCTAATTTGATAGATCAATTACATAAATCCAAAAAAAAAAAGAGTTAAGTGTTAAGGCCTCCATTCAAAAGTAATGATTACAAAATTTAATCGGTTCGATCGATTCAACCGTAAAAATTTTAAACTGATCAATTTTTTGATTTGATTTTTAACTTTTTAGTTTGATTTATTTTAATAATTGTTGTTATTAAAAAATAATTAATTTATTAATTAAGTAGTCAAATTTTGTAAATTAATAAAATTTTATAAACAAACATAAATCAATTAATTTTCATTAAATAATCTTTTTCAATTAAATTTCAAATTCTTTAATTTTATTCAATCTTTAACAATTAACTCTAATCCGATTTTTAAAATATTGCTAAAAAGTAAATTTTAAAACCATGGTTTTGAAGTAGTCGCCCCAAAATTATAATCTTGGAAATTATCTTTATATAGTTTTTAAAACCATAAATTAAGAAATAATATTTTTACTATGAATAATTGTCAATTTAAGGAGTCTTGCTATATTTTTGAATAATGGAAACAAAATTCTTTTTAATCATCACTATATATCCACCACTTATGTATTTATAAAAAAATTGATAGTGGATTTTTAATTAATTTCACACTATTAAAGTTTTTCAATTTGACCATAGTCTAAGTATTGAATTATAAATAAATTTAACTTGATGCATCTCTCGTGTGGCTATTATATTACACTCTAATTAATTAAGATAAAATCTTATATCAAAATTTGGTGTTGGTCCAGCTAGCAAAAAGTAACCAGGTTTTGAAAATATTGTGGAGATTAGTCCGACTTTCAATTTCTTTAGTGAGGTTGAATACATTTCTTCGACACTCGTTACTATTAGGTCATAGGTTTTTCATACAAAATCATACATCTCTCCCACGCTCGTTCTTGGACAGATTTAGACTACGATTTTTTTGGTTTTGTTAAATATTTGAAGTGTAAAACTATGTTTTACAAATGTTTTAAAAACCGGTAAAATAATAGGATTAAGGTTTTAAATATTTAACTAGCATTAGACTGTGCTATAGATTAAATAAAATTAAAGAATTTAAAATATAATTAAAAGAGATTGTCGAAGAATTTGAAGTTCAATTAAAAAAAGAGATTATTAAATGAAAATTAATTAATTTATTTTAGTTTATAAGAATTTATTATTTAAGAAAATTGATCAATTAATTAATAAATTGGTCTGTTTTTAACAATAAGATTTATTAAAATAAATCAAACCGGAAGTTAAAAACTAAATCGAAAAGTTGAAAGGTTCAAAGTTTTTATAGTTGAATCGAATATGTTATTTAATCACATCGATTGAATTTTTAAATCATTAATATTATTTTTTATTTTAAAAAAAAAATTGAAGTGTAAAGCTATGTTTTAGAGTTAAGAATTTTTTAGGGTGAGTACATGTAAAATAATAGTCAATTTTAACTAAAGTAGAGATGTTATTAGATTTTAGCTCCTCTTTTCTTTTTTCTTTTATTTTGCATAAAAACGTCATTTAGACACTATTTTCCACAAACATATTTAATAATAAATAAGAGTAACTCTTAATTTGTTAAGTTTTGAATTTTGACAGCATATGTCTACATAAAATATTTTACCTAGCAAAATTTATAACAATATTGTCGTAAATTTCAAATTATAAATTAAGCTTACTTATATCGGTAGATTCATCGATGGATATTGGATTCAGAATTACTTTCTCCTCCTAAAATTGAATTATTAAGAATAAGTTTAAACTTTTTGATGTATAGAAAAAGAAATAGAATTCTATAAAACACAATAATATTCTAACAAATGGAGAAAATCAACTGGGTTAATATAAATCAATTATTAAAAAACATATTCGATTCAACTAGATTAACCGTAAAAATCTCGAATCATCCAAAATTTC
>JANZLH020000377.1:1513501-1527570 GCA_026770325.2 Erythroxylum fimbriatum
CTTTTATACTTCTAACTCAACTTAAGCCCAAGCCCAAGTCCATTTACTTCCCTTCCTTCTTCTATCTTCCACTTAAGACAACTTAAGCCCATTCAAGCCTCAAGCCCACTTCTTTTAAACTCAACTAACACATTTAATCTCATTAACTCTTAACACCTAACTCATTTAATTCCTTTTTAATACATGCTATCTAACTCATTTAATGTCATATGCTAATTTATGCTAACACAATTTACTCAATTAATCTAATCATGCTTAATTTAAAAATAAAAAAAATTCGGGGCTAACATCTAAAGTGGTCAATTAAGTTATGAAATTGATTGCACATTGTTTTATTTTGGTTCAAATTATAAGTACTAATGATATTAATGAGTACTTTGATATCCGATCGATTTAATGATGAGAATTACAATAAGATACCCGAAATTGTCATTGAACATGCATTGTACATACTTTCTATACATTGATATGCATAAAAGAACACATGTACATTTATGCAAAAATGTGATATTTATGAATGTGTTGTGTATGTTTTAGAGGAGCACATCGGACACCAATCAGACATTGCCGGACCATCCAGGCAATAGCTTATTAGAGCATACTATGAGTCAACCTAGATGAATTTCTTAGGATTTATTTAATTTGATTTGTTAAGCTTCCAATTATTGAACTATTGCGATTGTTCTTGATTTCTAGACTTAAAGTTCGAGGAGTATATATTTGGGATTGTATTGGAAGTGTTTTGATTTGTTTGATAATTCTGATTGTATTATGCTACGTGAATCTTAACGAAAGTTTAATGCCAGACTTAGGTCCGATGATTTTGAAATTCTGACCGTGCTTTATACATGATTGTGATATGTGGTAAATTATGAATTGATGCATTTTATAAAATGCATGCTCAGATAAAGACGTTGTGACTTGAGTGGTCAGTAACAAGCGCTTGCACATAGAGCTTTGCTCCGTGATATATGATTTGGCATGTAGAGCTATGCTCCATGATATATATTTTTTACTGAGCCCAATGGACCAGTATTTGTATATGTGACAGGCACTCAGTCACAACATTAATAACGAATGTGGAGTCTCATATGCATCTGTATATGTTTATATATGATCTGATTCGCATTGATAAAATGATGTGCCATGACAGTGTGAGTATTTGAAATATTCATGTTCTGTATGTATAATTATGAAATATGTAATTTGTGTATGTGAATCTGGTGAAATCATCAATGATGGTTTACTCTTTGAGTTTGCAAAACTCATAAAAAATTGCAGCGTAGTTTTTTAGGTACGAGACAGGAGACTTAATGTTTATTCTGGATTAGAAGAACGTTTTGGACTAAGTTATGGCTCAGAGGTCTATCAGCTGGCCCCAGAAGTGTTGTGTCTTGTATTTTGTAGTTTTTGTTAGAACCTCTACGAGGCTATGTAAATATTTGTCTAAAGGAAATAATGTAAATTTTGTGGATTAATGCAATGAATGGTTTTAAAAATTTGTTGACTTTCAAATGATGTTAGTTGATGCCATGTGTAAGTTGGATTTGTTTTTGCTCTAGCATGTCATTATCACAGGATAGGTACTTGAATATTCCTAAATGTTTGGGTATGTACCCTATGGTAGTGGGATGTTGCAATCACTCCACTTTTGAAATGTTTTGTAATTTAAGCAAATCTTGTAAAACAAGGCTTTAGTTGCATTTAAGCAACTCATAATTTACGTATCTTTTGTAATTTGGGCTTTTAAGATGTTAATGTATTAGAGATTGAAATGCCCGCTAAAGTTTTGTAAAACTCTTATCTTTTGATGCAAATGAATAAGATTGCATTTTGCTCATGACTTCCTCTCAACCGTATACATTGCATTTTTCAAGTTTGCATAAGGGAAAAGTTCAAGTTCGGACGTCAGGGGAAGATCTGGATTCACCTCAGCTAATTTAGGAAAATATGCCTTCTAGAAAGTTGTAGGACTTTCTTATAGCTTTCCAACAGTTTATAGTAGATAATTTTTTGACATCGGAGTCCAAAATTATGGTCCTTATAGGGGAGATGCTTAAGAGTAACAAGTGGTATCGTCTGTAAAGATGTATCGTCTGTGATGACGTCACTCGTCCATGGTGACGTCAAATTATCTGTAAGGATGTATCGTCTTTAAGGACGTATCGTCTGTGATGAATTCATATCGTCTATAAGGGCATATCGTCGGTGATGACGTCATATCGTCTGTAAGGACGTATAGTCTGTGATGACATCACATCGTCTGTGATGATGTCATATCATCTGTAAGGATGTATAGTCTATAAGGGCGTATCTTATGTGATGACGTCACATCGTCTGTGATGACATCATATCGTCCGTAAGGATGTACCGTCTATAAGGACATATTATCGGTAAGGATGTATCATCTGTAACGATGTATCGTCTGTAAGGATGTATAGTCTGTGTTGACGTTGCATCATCTTAAATTGACTTTGCTTCGTCTTAAGTCGATTTTGCTTTATCTTAAGAGTTGCATCGTCTTAAGTTGACTTTGCTTCATCTTAAGTTGACTCTGCTTGGTCTTATGAGTTGCAACGTCTTAAGTTGATTTTGTTTCGTCTTAAGTTGGCTCCGCTTCGTCTTAAGAGTTGCATCGTCTTAAGTTGACTTTGCTTCATCTGCTTCTTACATTCGTCTGCTTTTTGCTTCGTCTGCTTTTGCATCGTTTGCTTCTTGATTCGTCTGCTTCTTGCTATCATCTGCTCCATTTTTACCCTCCAGATGATAGAATCCGTCTTTGAAGTTTTCATTAAAGTTGTAGATCTCGAGGTCTTCTATCAAAACGTCCTAAGATGATCTTAATCCGATGTCCTATATGATAGTTACGCTAATTGCCCCAAGTCAGGTGCAATATGATTGAGGTCCAAACCCTGCTCGAGTCTTTCAGCCATAACTTTGTCATAGGATTTCCAAATGCGATGATTCTTGCCTCTAAATAAACTAGAGACATAGAGTCACAAGTGTTCATAACAAGTCGAAATGAAATTCCGGTTTGGGGGTTTGCCAAAATATGTTCAAAAATAGGAGAAGTAGGTTGTTTTGGTGTTTGTCCTAGTGGGGGCACACCACCTTTATGGGATATGCACTCATATATCACTTAGGATGTCGGGCCCGTTACTCACGAGGGCGGGGTGTCCAACACATTTCCCCATTCGCATACAATTAGTAAGAACTTTCAATACATTTTCTAATATCAAACTCCTCGGACCAACAATGTCCGGAATATCACAATTATATAAGTAGCAATTCAGTAACTGAAATTTAGACAAAAACAATTCAATTATAGTGAGGATTATCTAGGTCAGCTCACAGTATACTACACTTTACAAGACGTTTTACATGAGGTGGAATGTTACATTAAAATATCCTATCTATATTCTTTAGTGTCAGTTGACTGACATTTGAGTCATTTCTTGTTCCAAATTTGACAATATTAGACTGCTACTAGATTGCCTTAGAAGCTACATCTCCTTAGTATATGAAAATCAACATTTGTAATTTTGATGTGTTTTGCGAACTCAGTGAGTAAGCCATCATCGATGTGCTCACTCAAACAGAACATAAACACCTCATGTATAAAACACAATTCATTCAGAATAACACCTCGTCCAAAATCAAATCCTATATATATCACCTTACTCATTATATTTCAACAAGCATATTATGAATACAAAATCTTCATATAGTCATTTCAGAACAATCCAATCATTTATCTCAATTCTTCATATTATCAACATGTACATAAGCATTACACATCATTATAACAACACAATTCAACATTTATTTGCAATCAATCTCATAAACACATGTAAAGATATAAATGCAAATGCTCATAAGACTCACTTCTATTTTTATTTTGTTATGACCAAGCACCTATTTAATTGTCCCGTATCCACAATATAACAAAATAGTGGATACCGGTCTTATTTCAGATATGGTCTTGTATTCATTGTGGATATCGGGCTCATTAATAGTTGAGCCTGTGGCTCTTTGTGCACATTCTGAGCTTTAAGCTCTTTTCACGTTGGTCACTTGAGTCACAACTCCTTTATCTAATCATGCATATTCATGTGATGGAGTACAACATTCCACATAATATGCTATCAATCACTTTCTTTTAATATATACAATCAATTATCACAATCATCGGATCTAAGTCCGGCATTCAATATATAGTTGAGTACATATTTCCCCATTTACATACAATCAGTAAGTACTTCTAATACATTCCCGAATATCAAACTCCGCAGACCAACAATGTCCAGAATATCACAATTATATAAGTAGCAATTCAGTAACTGAAATTTAGACAAAAACAATTCAATTATAGTGAGGATCATCTAGGTCAACTCACAGTATGCTCCAGATAGCTATTACCTTGACGAGCCGGCAATATCTGGAAGTTGTCGGTCAATTTGTGCTTTTAAATCATGCAATACACACATATGTACACATTATTAACTTGTTTAATCAAATAAGTACTCAATCATACACATGTATTTGTGTTATATTCAATGCATGCTCAATTGACCTTTCCGGGTATGTAACTACTCGTAAATTTTGACCATTCAAACATCATACTCTGTATACTACCATTTTGCAATCAGGTTTGTACCCTTAAGTTAGCTTGATTTACTCCAAATTCATCAACCATACTTTATACTTATCCTTGAACATTTCCATGATCAAAAGCCTCTTATATACACACATAATTGTTATTTTAAATCTGGAATTTTAGCAAGCTAAATCTATACATTCACCAAACTTTTTTTCCAGCAACATATACTCATACATTTACCCAATTCTCATTCATAATTACCCTATGTTCTTCAATGCTCATTCATCCATACCTTATACACATTTCTCATGTCCTTTAAGATCATGTTTGCATTAAAAGAACTCATTTGTTCCTTTAACAAATCAGAATTTCCATATTTGAACTCAACACATCAATAGTTCATTCTTTAGATAATGACATCAATTAACTACATAAACTTATCAAGATCTTAACCAATTAATCAAGCAATAATCTAGGCTCATTTCTCACCTTAATCAAGTCCAAATATACCAATTTACAGTGAAATTTCTCAGCTGGTTCAACATGTACACAAGGCTGAAACTAAAATTTTAGAATTTGTCAACAACATCACTAATGTGTGTAACTTTCTACCTTCAATACCTCACGAATTTAATAAGCTTAAAGACATCACTAACACCTGAAAATTTCCAGATTTCATGTCCCTTAAGGTTACTTCATTTAAGGTTAATTTAACTTCCATATTGGTTACATTAAGGCTTACAAAATTATGTTCACTTATGTCATTAACTATTATTATTTTACAAACACGCTTACAACTCAAATTTTCCATATTTGAAAACATCTTAACGACACCTACCTTTAGCATGAATTCCTCATCAATTATACTTCAATTCCCAACTTATAGCATCCATAAAATAGTCCATAAACTACCATTTTCGTATATGCAAAAACAGACTAGAAAAGTACTCATTCATTCTCCATTTTCCAACTTTTCTCAAGATAGGTTTTCGGGTCAATTTTGTATGGCCATTATGACATAGAAAATTAGGTATTTAGGCAATATATTCTTCTAAATAAATGTTCCTATATGTATTAAGTTTCTAATGACAGAAAATTAATGCAGTTTGGTTTATTATTCCTAGAGTTATATCCAAAATACTACAGACTGTTCTCAAATAGGGACAACAACCAGTGTTTAACTTCAAGCCAAATTTCAAAACCCTTAGAGATAGAACTTAAATTCAATTCCTTCATGAAAATTGTAGATAGATGTATCTAGTTGAATCTAAAATTAAAATAATCTCATTTGGATATCTACAGTTCAACATATGGCTAAAATATGGATGCCTATTCAACAGAACCACTCCATCTAACAAGGTACACACTCCAATTAACTCACTTCAGTCATATTATGAAAAAGTAACGTCAAAGACACATGCAAATGAACCAGCAACATCCCATTTTCATCTAAGATATTTCTGTTAACAAAACCTCTCATGTTACACTCAGAAAACACAGCAAGATATCAAAGTTTCCATATAAAAGAATCCACGTTCATCTAACTTATTCCAGCTCACTTCATCATCAACATCTTATACAATCTTTCCTAATTCAATCATCATAATCACATGCCTTAAAGATTAGATTTCTACTTACTTGTTAAGCTTAAATTCTACCTCAAAATCTCAAGCCAATCTAGCCCTCTAAGCTTGCAAGATTATCACAAAGTAAAGGTGAAAACAAGTTGATTTTCAACTAGGACAAAGAACAACAGAATTCTAGTTCTTTGGCTATCTTATGAAGGTTAAAAATATGAAGTTGATGTGGTCATTTAGCAAGGTTGAAGCCAAATTACAGAGATGTGTGTTAGCAACAACCTTCGATGGAGAAAGAAGAAGAAGATGGTGGATTTTTCTAGCAGCAACTTAGCTTAATTCAACTAGTGCAAGGTGTCTCCAAACTACCTTAACATGTGTCATTTGGCATGTTAGCCATTTATCTCCTCCTTAAGCTGCCACATGTCTCCTAATTACTAGTTCATTTGTCATTCACTCATGCTGCCATTTGTCAACTAATTACCTATGCTAAATGTCACCTAATTATTTGTCCAATTGTCACTAAATCATGCTACCATTTGTCAATTATTTCATAGGCTTAGTCATCCTAATTTTTCGTATGTCAATTTGTCTTGCTACTTGGTATTTTCCAAGTCCAAATATACATATTAATTCATCACTTTTCTAATGGTAACAATTAATTCCAAATTTACTACCTGTAACCAATCAAACCAAAATTGAAGACGTTAACAATACACAATTTACTTTATGATCATTTTAAACCTTTCATACCTCGAAATATGTCAATTGAGTACATATACTATATTTGCAATGTGTACAAAATCATAATTCATGTGTGTATGCTAATGATATGCATGTGAATGAAATGCATTTCATGAATGCTAAAATGATTTGACTTATACACAATAATTTAAGGTTCTAACCTTTAGTACAGAAAACGAGCTATTACATTTTTAATCATTGGTTAAAACAAAAAATGCAATGTTTTAAAAATCGGACTGGATATCGAGCCGATCAAAGGAAAGGTTTAAGGTCTAAAGGTTCAATCGACATTAAACCGTTATAAAATTATTATATAATAAATAAAAAGTAAATTTATAAAAATAACATATTTTATTGAAATAATAAATACATCAATGCCTATTATTATATGATGAACCAATAATCCTCATTATTGTTGTTGTTGTTGTAAGAGAATATTTAAGCTAAATGACTAAGAAGGAATTAGTAACGATTTGGTCAATTAATTTTTTTAAAAGTATATATTTTAATTTAATTCTATAATATTTTAATTTATTTATTTATATTGTTATTTGAATTAACCATGCTTTATTATTTTAAAAAAGAAAAATGAAATATATGCAAATGCTATATTTTGCAGAAATTCAAAGCTAAAAAAAAGATAACTTATGAATTTCTTATGTTATTGAAATTAGTTTGGAATAAGATGGTTCATCTTAAAATTAATATCTTATAAATTAAATGTGGTTCTAAGTTTGCCAAAGTTGGTTTAGTAATATTTAAAATTAAGTGGAATGAAAAATATTAATGTTCATAAACTTTAACTTGTTACTAGAAAGGATTAATAATTTAATATTATACTTTTTCATAATATTAAAATGAAATATTATATATAACAAAAAGTTTCAAGACAGTAGTTCATAAAAATAAAGATTATAAAAATACACGAAACCCTGTCATCGTCATTCTCCTCCTCTGTCCCTAAGACTATATTTGGTTGAGAGTTTATTAATGAAGTAGAATGTAATATTATTCCATCGTTTAGGATGAGTTTATAATGGAATTGGATGGAAGAGGACGGTTTCATATTACATCTCATTCGATCCTAAACAATAAAAATAAAAAACCTCCGATTTGGAAGGTTTAGGATGGAATGTAAAATGATAAACAACTTTATATTATATTACATTATAAACCCTTCATCCAAACAACATTTCACTATATTATATTATGAACCCTTCCATCCTTCTACAACAATTTTCTAATATTACAACTATTTATATTTCATTTCATTAAAAATCATTTCATTAAAAACCTTTACGGTCACAATACAAAACGCAGCCGTTTCAACTTCATGCAAACCCCAACCCAAACCTGCCCCTCTTTGTCTACTAATCTCTCTTTTTCATGTATGTAAATCAGTAAATGCTTAGTTTCTCTTCCGGAATTTATACTCACCAAATTCCAAGATTTCCATGTTTCATAGTCGTTTCCATACGAAACAAAATAAGAATGGTTCTCAACAATCCACTTGCAAATACCTTTAGATCTCTGTGGTACACCGCTTTACTGTGGCAGTAATCCACTCCATTAATAAGTTGTTGAAAGTATCTCCCGGCTTCAGCCTCACTAAAAGCCACCCATGATGCACATCCAAAATCAAGGTTAGCAAGGCAACCGCACAAACAGTGGCCGGAGAAAATGATTTCAGAGCAGCACATCCCACCGCCCTTTATGCTGCTGGGTCAAAACATTGACTACTCACAATTTTATCAAACAGTTCGCCACCGGGAATGAATTCCAAGATTATGTAAATCTTAGTATGGCTTGCCAAAACCTGAAGTTGAAGTAAAGACATGAAAAGGATATATTCTTTCATGGTGACATATCTATGCTTGTTTCAACTCAAAGCATAGTGTCTAAGGATAAGCCTGGTAGTGGTGCAACCCATAAACAAAAGTTCATGTCTTAAAGCATAAGTTCAACACTTACTATACAACTGAAGAACTTCCATGCGAAAAAGAAAGTAAATTAAATCTTTAAGTTTTAAATTTTTTATTTTACTAATTTAATTTTCGGTCGGACGAAGAGTCCATTTGAACTTTGAACATACATGAAAAGCCTAAACTAATTTACGGGACCAAATTTTAGATTTGCAGTCCAAGTTTAATCCAAATCTGAATTTTTAAGCCTAACCCAACTCTGACTTTAATCTCAAATATAAACAAATTAATCTTAACTTGTTAACTTCCAATCTGAATCCATTAATTTCGGTCCAAACTTTTTTTATCATTCTTATACTCATTAGTCTTCCAATCTTTAACTAGTATACGTCACCATATCAGTTTCTTGGCTTTCAAGACCTCGCCTTGAATATTAACACTACCATTTCTAGGATTAACAAGAATGTACAGCTTTGTAGCACCTGGGATTAGTCCAGCATCTAGACATTGCCGGTGTTGACTTCGCATGCTTCTAGCCTTAAAACGTTGCTCAGCATAGGTGGCGACCTAATGTCTAAGAAAGGGTAAGGGAAAGGGAAAGGGAAAGATTCCAAAATCTAGAGCATCAAGTGCAATTATAATTAAAAGGAACGGCGAAGGTATTAAAGCAAAGAGCTCTTGGATGCTTTCTTCCATTTGAAATTGGTACTGTTGAACAAACATGACAAGCATCAGAAGAACGAGAACCAAAATCAAAACCAAAAGCATTTTGAGGTTTTTTGTAATCATTTTATTGTAGAATTCATTCCCCCACACTCTACAGCGAAGGAGATGAAACAAACTGTCTGGGCAAGCTCAATAGATCTCTCCCTTCAAACGGGGAAGTCCAGTCATGGGAGCCAGAAGCAGAGGTTTCAGCATTTGTCACTCCACCATCCGGCAATCCTATCATGGATGTACCATTACCACTGGGAGTTGATCTTAACGCTAGCTTAATCCCTAAGCTAGAAGGATTTGAATCATATACTTGGCTGTCATTCTTTAAAGAACCTGGACCAACCCACAATCCACCGGGTCTTGATGAAGTTAGGCCACGATCCATACTCCAATCTATGCTGGCATAGTCTAGACCTGCCATTGAGCCTGCAGTGCTCCAATCAACAGGAGAAGATGCCCCAGATGAACCAGCTGAACCCAAACCAGAGAAGAGTCCAAGAGAGGAAGCAGCAGCAGCAGCAGCCGGAGTATTTGATGTCATTCTACTCTGTAAACCATTTCCTTTGCTAGTTCCAGGAAAAACCCCTGAACTGCTGCTGGGAGCTAGTTGTTGTTGATACTGAAGTTGGTGGAGCATCTGATTTGAATTTACATTGCCAAGGTTGAGACTAGTCGCGGATGGAATGTTAGGCATCAAGCCATTGGACATAATGATATCGACACCATTTGTGGGATACCAACTGCTTGTTCCAGGTGATGAGCTTATGCTTGTAGCTGGAACAGGTTTGGTGTTTACTGATTGAGGTCGCTGCATCATCACAACCGGCTCCCTAACTACACCTGGCTGAAGGTTCTTATATTCAATTCCAGCAGCCAAATAGTGAGTTTCTGTCTTGGATGGCAGATGTGACACTTTTAGAGATGAGGTCAAAGAATAAGAAACCGAAGGATTTGACCCTGCACTAGCCCACTTTTTCTCCACTGGCGCGGCAGATTGTTGGGGTTTTGCCCACTCCAGCTTTTGTTGCACTTTCTTCAAAGGTTGCATACTTTTACCCCCCAACTCTAAGGATCCAATAGGGACAGTTGTTTTAGCATAGTTAAAATCCTTGTTATCTCTTCTTTGATTTATCATCAATGGCGGATTGGATCTAGGTTGTGGACTTACCACATTCTGGCGCATGATTACCGAAGGTTTACAATTATTAGCTGTTGGAGGATCACCAGTTTCTTCAGGCTTTGGTGGAACAGGTAGTTCAAGCTTTAGTGCTCTTAACATATCTACAGCCTTGTCAAGATCACCCTCAGAGGACACTACTGCTCTTTCAATCTCCTGCTTGGAGCACTTGAATCTGATCTCCATATCAGCAATCCGAGCAATTTCATTTGATATATCAATTTTCAAATTACCAGCACCAAGGTTTTGATCCCTATATTTCTCAGCATCTTCATTTCCGTCAAACAACCAGGTAACAGATTCTTCTACTTTGCCATCATTCAATATAAGAGCCATTGTAGCCCGTTCATGATAAAACCCCATTGCAACCAACTGCTGAGCAAGTGTTTCAAGCTTTCTTGACATAAGATAGCCACTGCATCGTTCGTGCAATTCCTGAGCTCGCCTCTCCTTTTGGCGCTGGTGCTTTCTTTCATTCTTTTGACGAATTTTTTCCCGCTTGTCATTGTCAGCTCCTGGTATTATATCCTGTCGAGCTGGAGGATTAGACATTTTATCTTTGTGATCTTCTGATTCTCCAGACCAGCTACCATTGTTTGAGACAGAATCACACTCCACTCCAGGTAAACCACCACCATGATCATCTGTCTCATCTATGGTCCGGAAACGGCCATTAATTGGTACTGGTGAAGCAGAAGATGTTGGAATTCTTTCAAAAGTGAGAAAGGTTCCAGAAAGAGGATTATATGCACTAGCTGGTGTACCGCTAGCTGCACTTGCAGGTCCTGCAGGCTTTGATGGCGCCTTCGGGGCCTCCTTCAAAATCTTTTTGTCCTTGGACGTAACTTTTGATGCTGCAGACATCGTGTTCATGGACAATCTACCAGGAAAATTTTCATTTTTAAAATTATATATCATGATTTACAACAGCACAGTAAATCACAAAAATATAATAAGTATCAAGACACATTAAACCTCTTCTACAGTCATCACTTATTCACAATTTCAAACAACTTTCAAGTATTGAGAAAGCAGTAATTCAGTATTTAGAACTTCAAAATCTTGACATGCTGCGAGTTGTCAAAAAAAACAAACCTATAATAAGACAACGGAAACAGAAATACCCAAATCTTCTACTGGAAGAAAAAAAATTAAAGTTCAATACTCTCCAGATAAATCTGAAAGATTTAGTGACAAGCACAAGTTCAGTCCACAACCTTCTCCGTCCTAGATGGGGTACAGAGCCCAAAATCACATAAAAACTTCTTTTCCCTGTTAAAATGTCAACTGTAATATTCCTAAACCAATGCAATAAACCTTCTTCTCGATTGCATATGGATCCAATGAAGGAAAAGGAAATTGGGATACCAATATCTCTACCGTTTGTTTTTCACTAAAAATCAGCAAGAATAAAACTAGTTTCCACAGCAATATGTTGAGCCAAACAACACAATGTTAGCCAAGGGTAATAGATATTTATGTATATTACAAAATTTGAACTCTACTCATCAAATAATTACTGATTAATAAAGTCTGAATGTGAATCATGAAAACCAGCCCATGAAATGGAACTGTTTTTATGTTAACCACTTCATCTACAATTTCATTTCAAACAAATAGAGCTGGATTTGTTACAAGAATTATAGGCATAGTTGCAGTTTTGTCGTAGCAAGAAAGATGCAAATCTAGTTCCACTAATTATAAACCAGAGCTAAAAGAACTTGAAACGCTTATACAATACATCTCTTTATCGGGTCTAAAAGTCTCAGAAAAAATAAATCACAACTTTTTAGCTCATGTTACATCGTATTTTACATCTTCCAAGCCTATAACAGCAACCCAATTTCCCTTAAAGTCATCAAACATAGTTGACCAAAGATTACAGGAAGCCGCAGCGACATAAATATTAATAGTAAAGTGAGTACTTAGCAAAGTTAGATTCGAAGGCTTTTACCATGCCTATACTTATGCATTCTCTTGCGATAATAAGATTGAACCATTTACAAACATGACTTATAGCCAATGGACGATCCCTTAAGTGATGGCTTCAGAATTCCAAGCTGCTTTATTAACTTTTTGGGCCTAGTGCTCAAATTTCCCAGGTTGTTTATATAAGTAGCGTCTGAATTCTGAAACCCAAGAGATGTCATTCAACAGGAACTGTCTCAGCCTTCAAGCTTTTGATCATATTGATCCATAACATCATCTCCCTTACCTGATCAAACCTAATTAAACATTACAACTGTTACACCTCACTCCTACCACTTGATTCTTCGAAGTTCCCGAGTATTGACTCTCATTTCCAACACAAAAGGAATCCCAAAGGGACCCGACACCCCTGAACGATATTCTTCAAAAATTTAACCAATTCCTAAGCAGGAACACGCTTAAACAAACACGAATTTAACGATCTTCAAAGCTTTGTCTTTTATAATTGGGGCACATTTGTTGCGTCCCCATTCACCCACTGAGCCCGTACTAATCGAACCAAGTGAAAATCCGGTAAAAGAAACGGATTAGATCGGAGACTTGGACAGAAAATTATCCAACATTATCAAATTCCCAAATCTCCAAATTTCGAAGAGACAGAAGCCCATCGGCCAATAAACCAACGAGAAATCGAGGAAGAAAAAGAAACAGAAACAGAAAAGACACACCTGTATCAATTCACAGATCAACGAATAAACCGTCGCCGGACGATCGAGATTTCGCTGGAGATTGAAGAGGGAGAGATGGAGAGCGGGTGGACGAGCAATCGGTACTTGGAGTCCACAGAATTAGGGTTTTGAGATAAAAAATAAAGAAATTATGTAAAAGGAAAATGAAAGGCATAATATTAATATGGGATTTGACAAGTCCATAAAACTAACTTCGGTATTATTACGGATTAATTGGAACGACGTCTTCTGATCTGAGCCTATAACTAAGTTTTACATGATTTATCCACATATTTTTCGAGGGTGGAGCATCCTGATTTTGTTAGCTTGTTTTAATCCTGGGTCACTTAATCTAATATATATATTTGTGTAGACTTCATATAAATGTTTGAATGAAATTTAGGTCATGCTTGATAAACAATAGATTACATTAGTTATTAGTTAATTTTATCAGTAATTAACTGATAGATGATTTGACTAGCAGATAACATTAGCTGTTTATTAAAGATGTTTGATAAATTTAACTATTTAGTATTAGTTGTTGATTGGTAAAATCACTCATGAAGGTATGATTTTAAAAAATATATAAGAGCATGAAAATTATATTTCTTACTATTTCGTTTAATATTCTTATAAGAATTTAGATTTAAATATTTATTTTTAGAAATTTTAATT
>JANZLH020000377.1:1562786-1576030 GCA_026770325.2 Erythroxylum fimbriatum
TAGACTTTAATTATACTTTAATTAATTGATTATATTTTAATTAATTATTTATATTTTATATTGATTAATTTTTTTAATTAATTAATTAATTAATTGTATTTTGTAATTATATAATCTAGGTGAGGGGAAGTTGAAAAAGGTATTAGCAAAATGCACAAAGTAATGACTCTCATTCCTCTCAATTATGAGGGGAACGGAGTAATACCTAAAAATGGGAAATCAAATTAATATCTCTCCAATCATACTTTCCTACCAAGCTCTAACTTTCATTCCATTCCCATTCCTTATTTCTCATACCTACTAAACAAGCACCCCCTCAGTCTTTTTATTTTTTATTTAAGTTACCATAAAATAAAAGTGTTTTTCTTGTTATTTATAATAATTTTAATAACAAAATTTAAAAAATAATTAGTTAATAAAATATTGTCACACATTATATATTTAAAATATCTAAGTCAAACCCTCAAGGGGTGTGGCTCGATGGTTGAGAGCGAGGCTTGATTTTGGTTAGGTCTCAAGTTCGATTCCCTGCTAGCTTCTCTTGTAAGTAGGGTGTTCAAAAAAAAAAAATCTAAGTCGAGAGTAGTGAACCAAAACCTTATAAGTTAATGTACATCCACGTGCTGTTGCCTTTGACCACACCCCATCTTCATTTTGGCTCTTTGGTGGAACTTCCATTGTATAATAAATTATATTAGTTAGATAATATTTTTAATGCATGGATAACTTAATTAATAAATTATATAATATGAATTATATTTCAGTGATTTGAAATCAAATAACATACTTAATTTAAACAAGTATTTAAGAATATTGATGTCAAATAATTAGTTAGTAATTAAAAAATTAAATCTTAAAAGTTTTTAGAGAATATTTTAAACTTTTAACCAATAATTAAAAAAGTAAATCAGTTTAACTAATTTAATCGTAAAAAATTTAAATCAGCCAATTATTTGGTTCGATTTTTAACTTCTCAATTTAATTTGTCTCGATAACTCTAATTATTAAAAATCAGTCGATTTATTAATTAGTTAATTTTTATAAATTAATCAAATTTTACAAATTAAAATAAATTAGTTAACTTTTATATAACATTTTAAAATTAAATTTCACTTTTTTACACGTAAGAATGATCTCTTTCTTTAAATATTATTTTAAAATTATTTAATTTTTACTATAGTCTATATTAATTATAAATTTTAAATTAAAATATTGCTTTTAACTCATTGTTACTCGAACTCCGGAAGGACAGAGGTACCCTTTGGTGTCACAATCACAGCAATTAATGTTTAAGGTGAGTGTCCCTTTCCACATCAGATATCAAAGTCTAGAACCTAAGATTTTTATCCACATCTCCAGCGCAACCCATCCCTCTTACATCAGTCCAAATGGCACAATAGGCTTCTTCTCGTTGGCTTACCAATTTTAGATTTTTAAAATTTAAAAATTGTTTTAATTTTTAATTTTTAATTTTTCTCAAAAACTCTTTCTTTTAAAAATAAAGATAAAGCATAGATAATAATATGAATAGTAAATACAAACTAATTAAATGTTATTAATATATTAATTTGAATCAAAAATCTGTCCCTAAATTTGTGTACCAATCCTGTCCTATTAGATCTAAGCCATCTATTTATACGGATCTCAGACAAATGGATGGCTTGGATCTAATGGGACAGGGTTGGTACACAAATTTGGGGACAAAGGATTTCATGCCTGAATCAACTCTTAAATTTGATCTAAATTAATAATTATAATAAATTTTCATTCATTCATGTGAGTCATTTAGAAGTAACATCTTTACTAGTTAGAGTTAAGGTTGCGTACTACTGAACCTCTTAAGACTTTACGTTTTAGCGAGATTTGTAATAAGTGTTTTTGTTATTGTTAGATAATTATAATAAATTATTAATTTGAGTTAAATTTAATTATTTTTGTTCAAGTTTAAAAGTTGAGTAAAATTATGTTATAAATAATATTTGATTAGTACAAATATAATTTTTATGACTCGTGTATTTCATTGTTATTTTTAACAAAGTATACGAGAAAGAGTTTTTATTTAAAATACTAAAAATAAAATAAAATTTTCGAAAATTTAAAAAAAATTCCTTAGATAGACAATAGAAGAAATTTATGTCTTTTATTCTAAAGAATATAATTAAACAATAATAAAAATAATTTAAATTTTACAAAATATAATTTAAATTAAGTGTATCATTAAATAATTAATTTGAAACCTGTAATTTATAAATTATTAAATTCTACTAAACACTAAAGTAACTAATTATCAAGCGCCTCTTAGAGGTGGTCGAGTTGGTGGAGTAGGGGGCATGGAATCAAAAGATCCTGTTATTGAATCTTCCTATTTACGCTCTCTCGACTGAGCCTGTTATGCAAGACTTGCCTAATATAGAGTACCTGATTGGTGTAATTTGCAGATTATTGTGTCCATTCAAAGATTTATCCAATACGCATTTAAAAGATAACGGTTGCAGATTCTTCCGTTTTGGAAAAAAAAAAAAAAAACTAATTATCAAGCGAAACAAATTATTCCATAGCATTTAGCATAAGCTTTCCGCTTTGCAGTCGGGTAATGGGTGTTCTTGAACAGACTCAAAACCTTATTATCATCAAATTGTACTCCTTTTCTTGTTCTTTAGCAAGAAGCCAACTCCTGAAGATAATACCATAAAGCAATTTGTTAAAGCCAGCCGAAAAAAAAGAAAGAAAGGGAGTTTGAGAATGAGACTATGAATCTTCCTATAACGACAGAAACGAATGATGGGGATGATTGGAATTCACTTGGCCTCATCCTCTCGCATGTTACAGCAACCAGAGAACACAATAATAACTAGTTAATCTTAAACAAATTGGAGTTAACGTAACTTTGGGTTGCATGATTAGCAGTTGGTCTTCTAAGATTCGACCAAACTGCCATAAATATTAGGTAAAGTCACATGTACGAGCAGGAAGAGGAAGAGGAGGTAATAAGTTTATGCCAAATAAATAATTTTGGAGTAGACTAATAATTCCTATAAGGTGATGGAAATTGAAAGATGTGGCTTTGGTTGGTGGTTGAGTGGTTGCCATTATTGGGGCACATGGTCCCAACTCATAAATCCATAGAATCCTAATTAAATAAAAGAAGAAGAAGAAAAGAAAATAGTTGCCTACACATATCAACTTGTATAATATTCTTCATTGAGAATCACTAGGGTTAGTAAATTGAGCTTCGTCTAATTAAGTTTGACTCGGAATCATTTTCTCGACTAGTTAAGGATAAGATTGTGTTACATTTAACTTCTCTAAATATTATCTTTTTGAAATTGCAGGAGGAAGCATTGATATTATGTGTTTTAGTTATCACAACCATGAGTTCAGGGTGTGGCTGTTCCCGTTTTCGTATACCAGCTTGTATCCCTCTTCATCCAAGCATTGACATGGATAGATGGACTGAGAGAGACACAAGATAGCATACGAAAACGGACACAGATGAATTGATCCCCGCAATCAGGACAAGAATCAATATTTGCCCTTTCAGGCAATGCCCACATTCCCATTTATGCCAAAATTCCATGATCGAAACTGTAAAGATCACACGCATTTTCAGAGAACTTCAAAGGCTTGTCATGTCACTTCCAAAAACAGACCGGTGCTTTAAATGGGATGGGTGGCAAAAACGCGTTGGAGTTTAGGGGAACGAAAAGGAGTTGCAATTTGGTGGATTGGAAGCAATTTGATTGGCAAATAAGGTCCAATGCTCTTTGAATGACAAGGATTGGTGTCCCTCCAGGTTTGGTTTGAGTCCTGAAAGCCTGCGATGTGGCAGATTTCTGCACATATGCGAAGATCTTATTTGCATTCATGTGTTCCTTTCTTCTTCAGATTAATGAGTCTGGTAGATGGAGGTCGACCCCTAACAATTTCTGTATTCCATCTTCTTTTTTCCCCTTTTCCTCCGATTAGGCACGCCTAACATAAGTCACATAAAAAGAGGAAATTTTAAAACTAATTAAATTCGACTTAAATTGTTATTCAATTTTAATAATCAAGTTAAATTGACGTATATATTAAGAAGCACGGATATGGACACGCGACACGACACAGATATGGACACGAGGACACACCAATTTTTAAAATTTGGTGAACACAGACATGGCATATATATATATATTATGAAATTTAGAATTAAGAAAAAAATTCAGAATTTATAGTATGATATATTGATTGATGTGTTTTAAGACTTTCAATATCTTGATAGTTCATACATATTTTGTACTTTATAAGCCCCTCTAAAAAATATAGAGTATATATATGCATTCTTTGTGGGTGTCCGTGTCAAACATGTATCCGACACGCAGACACGACTCCATTTTACCGTGTCCGTGCTTCTTAGCGTATATATGAATTTGATCGATTGATTTCGAATCCAACTTGAAGACAAAAAAAATATTGCATCGCTTTGTCGGCTGAATGATAACTCGATTCTCATTTCTTGTGACTTTTCTGCCAATCTGTAATGTATGCCACTTTCCTCCTGTGTGCGAACAACCAATGAACCTGACGACGAAGCAGTCTAGTCACTGAAAGCACATTTCATTAGAAGTACTTGAGCATAACTCAGCCAATGAAATGCAGGGCAAGTCCTTAAAAGTCAAATTGTGATGAAAAATTAAGATGAGAGTAACAGAGAAAAAGGAAATAAGGATATGTGGTGGGGAGGGAATCATCCAATCTTGAAATTTTAATGTTCATGAGTGGACATATGAGTTGTTTGCCTATTAAGGTGCCCGAAAATGACTTCTATGGTTGGTTGCTAGAGCAATCATCTGTTTAATGTTTGAATTTACAAAAATATCAATTAGATAGAATTAGTATTTTCTTTTAAGAAGGTCGAGAAAACAATAAGACAAGAGGTTTAAGGTTTAAAAGGTTCAGCCGGTATTAGAACGTTATAAAATCGACTAAAGATTGAGTAAAACTCAAGAATTTGAAATATGATTAAAAGAGATTGTCTTTAACTATTGAAGAATTCGAAATTTAATTAAAAAAAGAATATTTATTTATTTATTTTTGTTCACAAGAACTTATTAACTTAAAAAAATTGATCGATTTTTAATAACAAAAGTTACTAAAGTAAATTGGACTAAAAAATTGATCGGTTTAAGATTTTTATGATAGAACCGACTGAACCAATTGAGTTTTTTAATCGTTGATATGGACATCAAATGTCTACTGATTTAACATCACTAATATGATAACCTAACGCAATTTTTAAATTCAATATGAACAAATTAAGTACAACTTAAATTAATAATTTAAGATAATTATTATAAATTATAAATTTAAGTTAAATTTAATGAGTTCAGTTTGAGTTAAGAGTTAAGAGTTAGGTCAAATTATCTAATAAATAATATTTTATTAGTCTATATCTTAATGTAATGCATGGACATGTGTCTTCCTTTTACTTTTTTGAATTTTGTATCCTTTGAGCTCAATCAATGGAGGACTTTCAGGTCCATTCATGGCTATAGTTTTAAAGCTTGAAGATAAGACTAGTCTTTCAACTTCCTGAACAGAGACAGTGCAGTCCCTCCATAGGTCGTTTCAGGGGTCAGTACAAGCAAATACAATCTTCTGTACATCTGAGAAATTTTCAGCTAACTTCCAAAGCTTGAAGTCTGTTGAATGAAGACAAAGATATGATCATTTTCCACATTCGTGGATGCTTTGCATGTGAGACCTTAGAATTAAGTTCATTAAAGGACAAGATCAGGAGCCATGCACCCAATTTAGCACATAGTCCAGAATTGTCAGATAGGGACTCGATCAACATATTTGCCCGTATTATTAAACATCCCCCGATCCCGTATTATTAAACATCCCCAGATCCCGCATTTAAGTGAGACTCTTTATTGTTATTTATACACTTAAAAAATAACAACTTTGAAGAAATTTTAGTAAAATCCTTGAGGATCAGATTATTCACCAACTTATGCAACATTGAGTGAAGATCACAACTAATCACACAACAGGTCCAACTTTTCCCAGTAAACAAATCTTATATGATTCACCTTTTGATTCTATGTCCAAAAAATACACAGAAAATCCCATGGCTTAAAACGTTGAAAACATTAACATCATACACACTTAACCTAAACTGACATGACAACTTTTACTTGGTGGAAATGAATTATTGGTTTATGAACTGTAGAACATAAAAATCAAAGAAACAGAATTAATGGTAACAATCATGATTAGGCTTGCACTAAGCAAGTAATCAACCAAAGCATCAAGAAAGCCGACCACTCCCACTGATGGCACAAAAAGTCTAAATCCACATCAGTATCTGCACTGGAAAGGTCAACAATGTATGACTTGAAGTCAAAAAGGAAATATAATTAATCCAGATAATCGTCACCTGGAACATTATGATACATAATGAATTACAGAGAACAGAGAGTTATCAGACAATATAGCAAAAACCATATTCTTATTTCCTCCAATATCTGCAGAGTATTCAGAAATAAGAGAATACCCAACATTGTAATCTAGCAGAAAGTCAAGATCCTGATACTTAAACGCCAATTTGAACTGTAACAGTTTTATAGATTTATATTCTTCAGGTGTACGTGCCAAAAGTTTGTCTGAGAACATGATGCATATCAGATTTTTTGCAAAACTTATATCTCTATGTGGTTCTATATTCTTCAGGTGCAGGTACTAAAGTAAGTATGAGAAGTTGTGAGGCTGCAAAATCAGTAATCACCTTGAGGTGAGCACAAATTCCAAGTTTTAGATTCGACAGTCACAGAATAGAGTAACACTTAAGAGACAACAAACTTCTCTATCAATTTGATCACAATTCAGGATAATATAACGTGGATTTAGAACAACCAGACCTAAACAAACATAAAGTAACAGACATTTTTCAAGCAACCAAAACACAGATGAGGCAACCACATCTCAGTAAGCCCCAACCCAAGCCATCCTGTAAACCCATTCCTTCAACAATTTTTGCCTTTGTTTTCATCTGAACTTTGTTTTCCATTCTTCAAATTTGATTGACAGGAAAGTGATCTACTAGGTTCTGACTCTTGATTTCTCCATTGCCCTTGGAGCTGTGCACCACAACATAAATTTTCAGATGATAGATCATTTCAGATCTCAAAAGAAATTAGCCTATAAAGATGTTTAGCAAAAGCCATTATAAATGTAAGCTGAAATAGCAACTTGCAGGAAGTCTTTTGGAACTTGGAACTAGTATGAAATCATCATTGTTCTAGTTAGCCTCAGGCATTACGTAATTTTTTCCATAAAATAAGGATTTTAAACCAAAGTTTCTCCGCAAAAAATGCTGTGATTAAACTCTAGCAGTCACGTTCAGGCTTCAGGTCTCGGGCATAATACAAATCGGGGACAGTTAAGGAAAACTGTTGAGTTGATCTACTCTCTTGATCAGATTATCACGTTGTTTTAAAATATTGAAACTATCTGTTTATACACCAACATAGAGATTAGTCTACGTACCTAAGCCAATGGCATCAGAGCTTTTCATAATTTTAAGCCTCGTGCAAGTTTCGATAAACATCCTGGTACAAAACCAAATGAGACTTGGAACAATGTAATAACAAGAATATAAAGGGGATTTTTCTTTCTTTTGGTTTAGGAAGAGAAACGGAGAGAAGTTCAATATCTGCTGTTATTACAAAACATATGTAACAAAGAAAAGTTGCCAATTGTTCAACATCCAAAGACAAGAAACAATATAGCTGTATCCTTCAGAGTGACAGAAAAAAAATTTTGCTCAAATTTATCCAGACCGAAGCTGGGCAAAGCAACACCAGTTACTGTCAACTGACAGGTTTTTTATCTAATGAATAAAATATTAATGAATGGAAATTTCCCCGAAAACTATATTAAGGCGCACAAACGGGACCAATATATGTATACATATAAAAAGGGAGAAAATCATCTCGACAAAATTCAGGCAAAGAAATAGTGTCATTTCATCTGAGATACAAGGATATGCAGTATAATGAGTATTCTGAAAGGAAGTCACGCAAAATATCATCGACCAAGAAGATACACAGCATTTCATGCATCAAACCACACAATAGACAACCACATATTCACTATACTTCTCAGTTTTCCCTCTACAACCTAAATAAGAATTTATCAAAAATGAATGTGCATCAAATACTCCTATGTTGTAATGATAACCATTGGATACAGGCTCAGAAAGGAAATACATGGACTCTACAAAGGGTGATAGACTAGCCATTAGTCTTTCTGTAATGACAACCAAAATCTATCAAAAACATGAAGATTGCAAAGCTCAGTTGGAATCATTTAATTGTTAACTATTTCTCATTGCTAGCTCTCACTTCCAGTTTCTCCTACTCTTTTCTCTTTCTTGTATCATCCCTAGCTTATATTTTGAACATGAAAAGCAATTCGTCCATCAAGTTAAGCTATATTTAAATACAATTCTATGGTTTACACTTAGTCTAGGGAAAATGGAGACAAAGAATGTAGAAATAAGGCACAGCAAAAACTTACACCCATGGTACATCACCAACAAGCATCCAGTCACCATCCTTATCTTCATATGTAAGTACATATTCTGATCCATGGAGAAGATCGATCAACTTGCTCTCACTCAGCTTTTCCCTCCCTGGAGCTCCATGAGACCCACATTGACCTGAAATCTCCAAGAAAATGTAGTAATCACATCCATGCAACACTATGTTTATTTTGAAGAAAGAATCTATAATTAGAGCTTCCAGAACACCAAATCCTTAACACGACATCATCACAAGTGTGACCTCAAGGCCAAGTATATAGAAATAGCTCACCAATGGTAAAACCGCTGAACATCTTCTCCAGTGCAGAAGACAAATCCTGATAAGTGGAGTAATTTCTCAGATCAACCTTCCGGAGATAAGGGGCACCAGCCATGCTTACCTTCACAAAAAGTGCACCAGGACCAGGCTTTCCATCAACCTCATCGTTGTTCTTTGAAGTAGTAGCCAAGCTGTTCTTCCGGAACGATTTAATTGGGGGCCAACCAACAACCTGTGCTCTGTCAAAAACAAAAATAGCAACCATCATCACTATTATTCCACGCTCTTCTACTCCCAACAACAAATTCCCTGAATTGAAACTAACTTGGCAGCAGGTGCACTACTGTTGTTATTACAAGCACCGGTCAAGTTTGGCTTGGTATTTGTGGCAAGAGGTTGTTCTTGCAATGCTCTCTGTGGCAACTCTTTCATAGTAGCCGACTGAGACCCCAAAGGCCTGGATGAAAGCATCGCATTAACTCCCGAACAACCAGGAAACATCCCTTGCCCCACAGAATGTGGAGATTCAGACTCAGACCCAGCTGCATGAAACATCCAGTTTTTTTGTGTATATGAAGAACCCTTGACCTCTGAGAAACCATCCAAGGTGTCAGAGAATCCTCTTTTGTTGCCTGAAATAACATGCTTCTGTGATGACGAGCAGATCACATCCTTGGAAGGCAGCAAAGGAAAGAGAAATTTTTCATTAAGTTTTCCTTGGCTATCTCTTTCTGGGGATTGGGTTCCCGGAAGACCTAGCCTCAACTCAGTAGCCTTCAGATTAATATTGCTCTTATTTTCTTCGGCCAAGCTCGGGGCTCCAGAGCTGTCAACTGAAGAACAATCTGACAATCCAAGATAGTTTCTTTCCTTTAACCCACAACCATTCTGGGATATGCAATCAATGGACGGTGAAGAGGCCACTAAAGAAGCACTACTCTGCCCTTCCTCCTCGACACCCAATAAAGGCGTAGACATCAGACTCAGAAATTGACAAAACAGCCTCCTTCACAGCGTAAAACCAAACAAATCCAAGTCAAGATTGCTGCTATTTAACTAAAGCACATTGAGCACACCAAAAACTGAGCATTCAGAAGTCAAGAAACCACATAATCATCTTCCATCCTTAAACTAAACCAATTTTCCTCCAAAAGAAAGGAAAGTAAACGCAACTATTATCAAATGATCATAGATCTTCATCAGCTATTTGAAGGCACACAAAAACACTTCCAAGCTTAAAGATAAAAATAAAACGAGAAAATAATTGCGGAAATGACAAATTAATAGTTATACTTGGGAGGGAAAAACAAGTCAAAATCTTGTCTTCTTCATCATAGTAAAATGCAAATGCTAAGGTTGTATTCGGTTGTAACTTTTAACGAACATAAATTACTATAAATTTCACCAAGTCAACCACAACTCCTTTTATATAATGTTCGTCAAAAAGAAGTCTGCAGAAATAAGAAAACAAAAAAAGAAAGCATCTTTCACAGTTTCATGTCTAACTTTACCTTTTCACAAAGCAAAGAGTGAATAAACAATAAACAATAGGGTTCAAAAAAGTAAGGAGACGTTCACTCACGAAACACATTTACCATAGAACTAAGACACCAACAAGATCTATCAAACAACGGAAGAACTCAACTTTCTTTGTTCCATAGTTATAAAAACCTACAATTCTTCAGATTTAGAACTAAGAAGTCGGAATCACGTACCAGAACGGAAGACCCTCGTAAGCTCCGACCGTAAAAAGAAGAGAAGATCAATCAACACTTTCAAAGAACCCACAAGGAGAATGCAGAAGCAAAGTCGCGATAGAGAGAGAGAGAGAGAGAGATTGGGGAAAGTAGAGTTCCAAGTTCAAGGACCTTCCATCGAAGCAGAAAGCAACAAGAGCTGGAGGCCAACAACCAAGTCGAAGGTAAAAGAAAACAAAAAGCTGAGAGGCAGCGTGGGAGGGGCAAAACGGAAATTAGACCCAAAAGTCAGTGTTATTTTTCTCCAAAGCCTTCGCGGTTCGTACAACATGCGCCGATCTAGGTGGGAATCTTGATCCTACGGCTGGTCTTTGCCTGGTAGGATGCATCTCGGCCGTTGATAGCTGCAGGGACAAGAATAAACATCTGTCCTTGTCGCATTTAACGTTTGTTTATATTTTCCGCCAGACAAAGTTCTTACTCAAGGATGGTTTGCCGCTTTTATAACATTATTACGAGACTGTCGGACGTTGAATGCCAATTTTACCCCTTTCTTTTTACTTGAATGACTAATTCGTCCCTACATTTTAGCTAACCAGTAATTAGCATATTCATGCCTTTTGTCCTAACGTTTATGATTCCAAGCAGTGATTTCTTTGTATAAGGAGAATTTTGTAATTTGCAACAAAAATAGAAACTTAAAAACACGTTAGATAATTTAAGTCTATTTAATATTTTAAATTTATTATTATAAGACTTTATTTGAATTTTAATTATTATTTTTGTTATTTATAATTTTATAGATTATCATAAAATAACTTCTTTATTAGTTAGAGATAATGTTGCTTAATATTAGATCTCTCTAAATCGATATTATAATAAATAATTTTTTGTTTAGATTTTTTAAATTTTCATATTTTATAAATATAAATCTTTTAATAAAACATAGTTAATATAAATAAAGTATTAAAATTTTTATTTCTTTATTGGATAACCTTTTCCAGTACATATAATAATTCAAAATTGAATTTATAAAAATTCAAAAATTTTAACTAGAATTTTGAAGTTTAAAAATTTCTTTTAATCGCTTTCATAAAAATATAAATTAGAGATTTAAAAAGCTTAATTCCTGATTGATTATTTGGTAATTATGAGTTACACCTCGGGGTACAACAGGAATTACGCTAAGACAAAAGGGGTCAAAAGGAAATAAATGTGGTAGTCACGAAAGTGATAATTACAGGAATACCATAATTATTACCTGTTCTGCATTGTCCTGTCCAGACTCGTAGCCTTTATTACGTAAACGCCCCAAATAATGGTTTCATCTTAACAGCAAACAAACCAAAAGATAGCGGGGGTATAATGGGAAATGAACAGAAAAGTGAATGTGGAATTGTATAGGTGAACATAAAAAAAGAGTTCGCATTTATTGAGAGAAGAAACAGTAAATAAAGGAATTAATGAGAGAAACAGGAGAGAGTCGTGTGACAGGGGAACAGGAAAGCGGCAATTTAACTCCGTTTGTCGAGTAACGGTACAGACATGGTCGGTTAACTCCTTTTCCGTTATTACCCTCCCTCCTTTTTAATTGACTGTTTTAATTATTATTAATAAAAAGATTCATAATTTACAGGTTTTATTTGTAAAATATTAGAAAGAGCATCTTACTGTATAAAGGTAAAGCTGTATATTATCGTACCTCTACAAATTTTTCTTTTTAGTGAAACTTCAATCGGATGATATTGATGATTATGATAAAAAAAATATCCATAACTACTATTTGTTGGACAATTTTGTCCTTTCCTATAAAGTTGGACAGTTATTAATTGAATTTTTTTTAGTTTTTAATAAATTATCGGTTAAATTACGTAATTTGATCCAGATAAAAAAAATAAAATGGGTCAATAAATGATCTAAATCAATGGGTTGAAGCCCTAATCGAAAATAAATCTCAATTAGTGTAGACCAAACCCATATTGACCTTGTGATTAGGAAGTACGATATAGAAGTTATATAAAAATTAAGGTTTTTTGTAGTTGCTCATATCAATCATAAGCATAAGGAATCGCTGACCCGTTAATAGAGCTTACATATTGAGAAAACTGTAGAAAGACCTAAACCGCGTATCGATAAACACTTTCTATAAAGGTCCCAGAAGATTCGTGATAGTTAGAAGCTTGGAATCAAAGATAAAACTGAAATCAAGTATTCTCCGTTACCTTCATTTTTAATCCTTTCATGTTTAGTAATATGTACGTAATAAGGTCTTTATTATGTAATACACTATTCACATATTTAAAAAAATATTTGATAAATTAGTGATAAATAATTGAGTCAGTGCATTACAAAATTCATGTCTATTAATAAAAGGTGAATCATTAGTTACAAGCAAACTTGTTATATTTAAAAAATAAATGACTTTAAACAAACGGTTTGATTAATTAAGAATAAAAACATATTATAATTTATAAATATTTATTAAAATTAATAAAAAATCTTAAAAATTAGTTAAATTGCAACCAATATTTTAAAAAGTCAGATTGAAATTTAAACCAATAAAATAAGAAGTTAAACTTTAAAAAGTTAAACACCGTCGTAAAACTTACTAAAAATTGATTAAAATTAAAAAAATTTAATATGTTTGAAAATATTGTCTCTAATTATTGAAAATTTTAAAAATTTATTAAAAAAATTATTA
>JANZLH020000378.1:6409-25745 GCA_026770325.2 Erythroxylum fimbriatum
GCTATGTTATGTATTGAGAAGGATATGTTGGATAATATTAATCTTGATAATATTATTAATGATTTTGCATCTAGAAATACACGGAGAAATTGTTTTTCATAAATTATGATCCTCTGTATATTTGTTAATGTATTTGTTAGTATTATGATCATTTAATATTTAGTTGATTATGTAAACTTATAAATTGAGTCATTTATGTTTCATACAAACATGTAAAATTAAATATGGTTCTGCCTGAACTTGATGGGGCTGGACGTTGCTACTTGGATCTATAGTTCTGACAGATCTTGCTGTAGAATACCTGCAAAACAATGAAAGGCACGCCGGGGGTTGTTTACCGGCAGGCCCCTCCGACGCTCAAGTCAGTCTTTTAATAAAGATTTTTGTGGCTGTAAACAGAAAAAAGCAGGGTTTTAGTTTCGTACCTGTGTCACAATAGAATAGTACCTTATATAAGCAATACCTGCTAGGTTTAGGTCACCATTAATGAATGGGCCGACTGGCCCACATGTCATTCTGAGTCTGGGCCTAGCAAAACCGATCCAATCATAAATAAAATTACAATAAATATATAAATAAATAAAAAAATAATATAATAAAAAAATATACGTATAACTACTACTATTTACGAAGTTTGGTAGTACCACCAAAGTATGTCGTACGATTTTTAGATATTATCGCCAGTTTCTACTCTGGGCCCACTTTTCCACGTCATCAGTCTCATTGCCGGCCCCTCTCTCTCGCTCTTCTCAGTTTTCATTTCCCTCTCAGCTTAAATTTTGGTTTCCCACTCTCTCCTTGTTTCAAACAAATCGCTCTCAACACGAGCCGCCCTCAAGGACCGTCCATCCAACGGTCTACATATAGTCACGTGTACTTAGAATCTGGATCTCGACCATCTGTGACAGGTGGCAGAGACGGGGAAACGGGCAACTAGAGAACCATCACGAACCGTCTGATTGAGAATCGACGGTGTATGTACTGCCCGAAACGTCATCGGGCAGATCTGAATTGCCTTTAAGAAGTCGTCATCACCATCCCTGAATTCCTCGTCTCAGGTGAGGAGGGTCGAAGCCCTCACCTCTCTCTCTCTCCCCCTCTCTCTGTGTGCTCTTAAGTTCTCTGTCTTTTGAAAGAATTATGATTTCGGACCATTGAAGGATCCGACCCGAGGGCTACATGGCGTCGGCCGTTCTAGGCAGCCGGAATGAGCCGTACTGGGGCGACCACAAGGTGTATGTGAGGAAATATGGCGCTGTCTCCGCCGCTGGTGGTGTCAATAGTGGTAATGCTTCGTTTTTTAGGGCCAGCTCTGGCCAGCAATTGATTCCCAAGCCTGTATCGAACTCCGGCATGTTTGTAAACAACCATGATCCTTCCAGTAACCTGCATTTTCGCCGGAGAAAACCATCTCCGACGTCGGAGAAGTTCGCGAGAGGAGGATTCAACGGTTTGATTGACCAGACATCTCGTGGAGGTTACGTGACGTACAATCTCGGTGCATGCAGCAAGCGCGAACTTAAGGAGCTGAAGAGGCGTCTGGTTTCGGAGCTTGAGCAGGTCCGAGCTGTTAAAGCCAGGTTGGAGTCTCTTAAAATTGAGCCTCGACCCGTTCACCCGGTGGCCCACTTCTCTACCTCGTGCCCACCGCCAAACGGCCCCTTCAACACCAAACAGCTGAGAGCTACTCCGAAATCTGCAGAAAATAAGATCAAAGTTTCGGGTCATGGGCAGAAACGAAGCAACCCGTTTTTAGCAGGACCCGACCCGAAACTGGTGGTGACGGGATTTGATCCTCTAACAGAGAAAGTGACTAGTAGTATGATGAGAAGGTGCGGGCAGATCTTGATGAAGTTAATGAAGTTGAAGATGTCTTGGGTTTTCAACAAGCCTGTGGATACAGTGGAATTGGGGCTTTTCGATTATCATCAGATCATAAAAAAGCCTATGGATCTTGGCACCGTGAAGTTGAATCTCGTCAAGCATGTCTACAAATCTCCGCTCGAATTTGCGGCCGACGTGAGGCTTACTTTCGATAATGCAATGACGTACAACCCCAAGGAGCACGAGGTACACCTCATGGCACACCAGTTGTTGGCCAAGTTCAATGAGATGTTCGATCCTGCGTACAAGAAGTTCGAGGCTGAACACTACAGAATTTGTGGCTCAAATCAGAGTCTGACCGAACCAACATCTGCATTGGTCAACCCAATTCAGGTCCAACAGGTACTAGAAAGGCCACCAGCGCCGGTTCAAGTGGTGGTGGAGCCGAGGTTGGGAAAGTTGCCGAAGCCTAAAGCGAAGGACCCAAACAAAAGGGAGATGACCTATGCTGAAAAGGCGAAACTTGGGAAGGAATTGGAGGAGTTACCTCAGGATAAGATGACCCAAGTTTTGTATATAGTGAGGAAGAGAAATGGGCGTTTATATCAGGATGGTGATGAAGTTGAACTTGATATGGAGGTTCTCGATATTGAGACTCTATGGGAGCTTGATAGACTTGTTTGCAACTACAAGAAGATGATTAGCAAGATTAGGCGTCAGGGTCTCATTCAGAATCACATCACACCTGCCCATATTACACAGGTAAATCAAAGTTCAATCTTTTTTGTAGTAATCGCGTTTCAAACTAAAAATGGAGCATATTTGTTGTTTCAAGTTGATAATCTGATCGCTTTGAGTTCAAGCTTTGTTTGGTGATTTTATTTCTCTTGGTGTTAATTTTAATATGTAGGCTTCAGATATTGAAAAGGTGGATGTGGAACACAAGGTTATGGAGGAGAATGTGGACATTGGAGAGGATATGCCATTTGAGAACTACCCACCGGTGGAGATCGAGAAAGATGTTGATATTGGTTGTGCTAGCGGCAAATCGAGTGGGTCTAGTGGGTCAAGTTCCAGTAGTGATAGCTCCTCTTCAAGTGGTATTAAGTCTTGAAATTTTGCCAAATCTATGCTTCGCTGTGGTGTTTACTGTGGCAGTTTGGGTAGCATCTGTTTTGATTAGATGATTAAGTCAATCTGGGTATCAATTCCTTGTGTTCGCAGGTTCAGATTCAGGTAGTTCCTCAGGAAACGATTCTGATGCAGACAGTGTACGGTCACCGTATATTGAAGCAAACAAAGTTTCAGTGACTTGAAAAGCGAGTGAATGTAATTGAAGATGCAGAGTGATTGGATGTTGATGTCCAGGATTGGAAGAGGTATGTCCAGGAACTGGATACATTTTGTATTGGGGAAAATTTGGATCTGTTTTGTACAAGTGTAAAAAAACAATGGACTAAAAGTAGAGTTCTTTAGGAGAAGTAGATGTAACTAAGTAGTAGCTCAACCGGTAGATAGCTTAGAAGAGGAGTAGGTCTTGGCTTGAGCAGTCTTTAGGTTTATGGAGTTTATAGCGGCAGGAGATAGGAAGACGTAAGGGGATAATCTTGTACTTGTAACAAGCCAAATAGAACCCACCTGGTGCTTTTATGCACAGAAGGAAATTATGTACAGCAGCCAAAGAGAATGACAATATCAAAATATGAAAAAGTGGAGCCAAAAATGAAAAGATTGGCTTTCGCTTGCAACTGAATCTTGTATATACTTCCTTCTCTATCGCAGTCTTATATATAGTTTTTCTTCTGTCATCAAATAGCAAATTTTGAGTTTCATCTTTGCTTTCAGCACTTTCTCCGCCTTTACATGATGTCTATTTGGTATTGGTATTGGTGACACGAACCTTAGACTAATCTTGAGATTAGGGATGAATTTTTGGGTTTGGTTCAGCAAGACACCACCTGATTCGATCGGATTGAGAATTGGATTAATATTTAAGTTGATCGGTTTTGGATTTAGCTTGAGCTAGACAGGGGTGTCCTGGCTTGAATTAATTTGGACAAAATGAACCGTTCGAGCCTGTTGATTTGAACAAAACGGTATATGGAAGCAACCAACAGTAGTTTGTATGTTAGTGACTTAGCAGAGTTATTTGGTTAGCTGTCGTTATCAGCTTCTTGCAAGTCCTATCCTATGATGAAGATCTACACACCCTGGTGTCTTGTCATTCACTTTCTTTTGGAAACTTGAGGGAAAAGGCCACACAGTATTAGAATTGTTGTCATGCATGAACTAATGAACATGAGGCCCTGTCTAACATTGATAGGTATGTACTAACCTATTTTATTCTCAAGAATCCAAAGCCTTAGCTTTAATTTCGTTTTAACAGTGTAAAAATACCAACTTCAGATCAAAGAAAAGTAAAGCTAATCATAGTCCCTGCTGTCATGGTTCCCAATTCATGCGGTGTCGCCATCCGATATCATGGAATGCAGAACTTCAAACTCTATGCTCAACTCCCATCACCATCTTGTTTTGATTAGCTAGTTGGTTGTAGGCTATTGAGTTGTTGCAAAATGTCTACAGGATATCATTACCTTACTTTCCTCTTCATTGGCAAAATTATACTGAGGGGTCCGATCCATCATCCATGTTCGCAAGCTGAGCTATATTTGATTGGTTGATCTTGATCTAATTCAACCCCAATTTTCTATTATTAATTTTCTAACTAATTTAATAAATGTGAATATTTAAATTTGGGTCCAATCAAATCGAACATGGTCTATAAGCATAGATCAAGACCATGGCACCTCTGATTAACACGTTCATAATAAGGCCAACCTGCCAATGACACGTTCAGTTTTATTAATATAGTTTCATATTCACTATAAAGTTCCATAATTGGGATTGCAAATTGGGGAAGGAGCTGGTTAAACATCAAACGTCCCAGCAGCATCCATTTGGTAACCTGTAATGGAAAAGGAAGATAAGTTCAGACAAAGGACCAAAAATGGCACATATGAATCCAATAGCTTCATGATCGGAAATGGAAGCAACCATAACTTGGTAATGGAAGGAGAAAAGAATAAGAAGAAAGCAAGGAGCGTCCGGTGAGCTTCCGTTGACAAGTTTTCCAGTTTTCAGCGGATGTAAACAACAAGAAGGCCCTGCAAGCTAGGTTGGTTACACAAACCTACTTCTACTTATAGCTTGCAATTTTCATCAGTCTTGTGTACCCTTTGTTTATTTATAGCATTAAACATCTCCATTTTTAGTTAAGAATTAAGATTGGAATTCTAAAAGTGTCATTGTTTTGGATTGTTTTAACTGTGTCTTGTCGGAAAAAACTGTTCCGTTTCACGAATTAAAGGAGAATTAGTGTCGAAAACGATTCAAAAAGGACTTAAACCAGAAGAAGAAAGACAGTTCCATTCTTGAACTAATACTTACATCCCTTTAAATCCATCACTGATTAATGATGTCACATATCAGCTAACATCATTCAAGCTTTATTTTTAGTATTGCATATACTCACATATGAGATAGATATAATAGCTGACACTTGAAGTCCTCGTAACCATCATTGGCAAGCATAGGAATCAAGCAGGTACTGCCTCATCAGTGAAGATAGGCGATTCCTTGAAGGAAACATCAGCGCAGGAGCTGTGCAAATCAACACCATATTCACTGCATCCGCCATCCTGAACTGTGTCTACACGAGTAGAAGCACCACAACCACCGCAACTGCTGCTTTTCTCCACCCCAGAGTCGCTCACACAAGCAGCATTGCAACCTCCATATCCACCATTCTTCAGCATAGTTGAACAGGCTCCACCACAGCCTCCACATCCACCACTGTTCAACATATTTGAACAGGCTCCACCACAACCTCCACCACAACCTCCACCACAGCCTCCACATCCTCCACTCTCCACCATACTTCGACACCCTCCACCACAACCTCCACCACAGCCTCCACATCCACCACTTTTCACCATGGTTCCACACCCTCCGCCACACCCTCCACCACAACCTCCACATCCACTACTCTTCACCATACTTTCATATCGCCCACCATATCCAACAACGGGACTGCCACTGTCTTCGTTATTCACCACATTTTCTTGAGCCAAATTCACATTTAAGTCTATTTTGCTTCCTTCCTTAGTTGTCAGGCTGGTTTGAGTAGGTTCCTGAAACTTATCGGCATATTCTGTTAAATCATTTCCCTCCTCCAGATTTTCTTCGTTAGTTATCATGCTGCTCAATCCTTCCTTCCTCATAGTGTCAGAAAGTATGAAAGCTGATATGATCCCAGGCAACACAAACCACTCTTCCTTCACCTGTGAATTGGTTTCAAATTATTAGGGTAGAAAGGAAGGTGCCTAGACAATAAATTACAGTGGTGGAAATTGGTTGGGACTAAGGGGGGAGGGTTAGATGCTACTTGTAGCTATAAGCTTTCTTTTGTTTTTGGATACTAAATGAAAGTAAGGATCTTTTAATTGAACAATTTCTGTTCTTTATGACAACCTGAATGTACGTTTTCTTTACAAACAGTTTGGTTGCTCCAAGTTACCATATGTGGCTTTGCTAGTCGTTATCTAACAGTAAATTGTGTCCAATTTTTCACGAGACAGCAGAGCTGTACCTTGACGAATCCTGACTTTATGTCAATTAACGCCACTGCTTTGCCATATGGATCTTCTGCAGAAAATTCAACTGCAGTTATGTATTCTTGTTCTCTTTGGTGCTTTTCGCAGTGCTTGGTGTCAAAATCCAACCTTCTACCACCAAAAAGTTTAACCTGTACCAAGAAGAGAAGTTAGAATAGACATTAGATACCTACAGAAATTCGGAACAAAATGTTGGAGCCCTTTTATGCTTTGTCAAAGGCCAGTGAATGTGTTCTATCTGAAAAAAGATAAATGGAATAGGCAAATAGTAGTGTCATGCAGTTACAATTTTCTAGTTTCTGAAATGTCAGATCTCTGGTCTTCTATATGATCCCTTTCAAAGAGACACGATGATGAAGTAATAAAACTGTGATTCTTTATCAGATGATTGATAATTATTTCTTATACTTCAGCTACCTAGCCAGGTCATTGGCACAACAAAATGCTTTTGCAAATACTTTTACAGAGCTCTAAATTAAAAGATAACAGATATCTACCATCCTAAGCCCCACAAGCTCAAAAAGATGGCCATCTTCACTGGAATTCTTTGCACGTTGAAGGGACCACTGCGAATTCATCAGCAACCACTTAGCTCCCACATAATCTGCAAGCACATGTGTTTGACCAGACTTTGTAACACCAATGATTTGCTTATCAATTGTGCTCTGGCCTTTTATACCAGTCTTAGTTGAGTCCCTTGAACATTAAAACCATCAAGGAAATGAATATCACCATTTAGATAAAAAAAATGCTTAACCACTGTACTAGTTCTAATACATTATTAACAGCTAAATATACTGTTTTTATCTGTCAACTATATGGAATCTTGCTAGCCAAAACAGTGAAACTTTCAGCATTTCTATTGAAGTAATACCTCAATTTTGTATGTTCACACTACCATACACAAAAAGTTTAATGCATGTGCACTGGTAAAAGGTAGTCGAGATCTTGCACATTAACCTGAGACTTAGGTAGAAGAATACCTCATTTGCAGACGAATCAGCTCATTTTCAGTTTCATCAAAGATGCATGCCCAACTCTTAGCATGTGGAACTCTTCCGGTAATTGGGAAAAAGCAAGAACTTTTTAAAAGTGTGCGTGGATGGACTATGTGTAGTACATGTGGTGCTTGGATGGGAACAGTAAATGAGACAGCAATTCGTAGGCAGGTTGGTTTTGAGCTCGACTTGCCAGACACAGGCAGCAACTCCACCCATTTTTCAATGGCAAGTTTGGATGCTGGATTCATGATGTTGTCGAGAGAAAGTGAAGTAGTACCTATTGTTTTACATCCCTTGATTACTGGAAAGCTGGAAGATGAGTGTGATAAAAGCTCAAAGAACAGCTCTCCCTTTGGTTCACAATGGAAAGAAGCAACCTGTTTTTCTCGGGATTCAGACAGGATAGTGAGTTTCTGCTTAACATTAAAGAAAGCATCAGGTTGCTTTTTACTGAATGTCACAACAAGGCTTCCCTTATGGCCCTCAGGTAAATTTTTAACTCCCACAATCTCCAAAAGAACCTGAAAAGTATTAATCAAGAAAAAGAAAATCATTATATAAACGGAAGATAGTTCAACCACGGCGACTTCAAGCAGTACAATTCATAAAGAGGCATCCACAGAAAAGCTAGTTTGTTCAAAATCTATACACGTACTGGTGTCTAACTCATTTATGTCAATTAGCCAATGGCGCAACAACATAGTAAAAGATATCAAGAACTTCATAAATGTTAATTACCTCCACAAGCTTAACCTCTGAAAGCTGAATTATCCCTTGGTCATCATTCAATGCTACAGTCTCTCTACTAAACATGTTTGATGAATTGGGAGTTGTAGTCACAGGAGATGGGGCAGGCCCTCTATACATAGCACCTGCTTTCCAATACCTAGCTCCAAATGTATCTTCAAACTGCTTGGTAGTCCCGGAAAATCCAAGATCGAGTTTCTTCCCTTTTGTGCGATCAGAATCCATATCATCATGCTCCAGCATTTTACCAAGTGCCTCACCCACATCTTTACAGTAAGCAACAGGATGCAACTGGTGGGTATGCCAAATGAGATCAATATCATAAGTTGGAACACAAAAGCGTTTAATGGATCTTTCCTTGTTCCTCTTGATTAGATGAAGAAATCCCTTGTATCTGGCAACAGCTTCTTGAAGAAAAACATCATTTTTCATGTGGGATCTCCATACCTTCAATAGGAAGAACATGTCAGGAATATATAAGAAATGGATTCAAGATTACTCTAGTTAATAACATTATATGAGATTAGAGAAACCAATGAACCAAATAAGGAAGTAGCATGCAGTTTATACATTTGATATACCACTATGAGCTAAGCATTCATATCCAAAATTATCATTACCAAGTAACAAATAATCAATCAAAGTTTCAGGAAACTATATAAGTTAAGGATAAAAACACCATCTTTTATCACCTGGTAGAAGAAAGGACTCTGCCTTTTGACAGCTGAAACCAAATCATATTTGGTCCATTTCTCAGTTGCTTGACAAGTTTCCTTGGTGTCTGTAGATAAAGCTTTCAACTGAAAGTCATAAGGCTCACTTGGAAACATTCTGTTCCAAATTGCTCGAGTTTTCCTTGAACAAGTTCCTTTAACAGAAGATACAACATTAGAGTTGTCTAAAGTCCTCCCATAAAATTCCTCACAGTCAGATTTGTATCTTACCTAAACCAGAAAATCATGAAACATTCCTTATCAGGATAATTAGAAATGAAAACCAACCTAACAGGTTTGAAAAATACGCAAACTAACAAAATACATGCATGTGTGGGAACCTACAGGATTCAGCCTGTGGCAATGCCAAATCCATTCACAATCAAGAGGAACAACCAGGGGCTCCTCAGCAACTAACGGGTCAGAGTGATTAGCAAGCAAGGGAAGCCAGCAAGCATTGTATCTGAAATTTGCAATTCTCAGAAATCTAACGTAGATCAAATGAGAAATCTCTGCCAATTAGGAACTAAAACACTTCCAGACATCAATTCAAGCTGTGGAAAAGCTAGAGAAGTAAAATACTTAAATCTTTATGAAGTCATACAAATTGAACTCCAAGAAATAACAATTACACAGTCTTTACCTATAGATGACTCTGTCAAGCGCAGCACCTTCATATAGCCAACGATTCTTATCAACAGCTGCAAGGAACTGAAGCTGTTGCTTTGCAGCAGCCAAAAGGTCCACTCTTATAGCAATCTTCTGAGCTTCAAGCCACTCCTGCTCTTGTTCCATCTCTTTCTCTGCCTCCATATCTATATTCAAAGAAATTAATAATAATCAAGTCAACTCTTTCGTTTTCAGACAAAACCAAGGAAATGAAAGGAACCACCAGAACGACAAATTCAAAATAGTATCAAAAACCTAAGAACTAGTCAAACATTAATCTTAACAACAAATTACTTATGCTCCGATCAGCGAAGCAAATCATTAACAACCTGAGGCTTTTGTACAGTCGTTTATCATCATACATACATCAACTGCTAAACTAGCCAATTGGGTGTGTATGCGTTTAGAAGTAACCGAAAAAGTAGTGATCTTACGGTTGTTTAGAAAAATGCTCCGTGGTTGGCCGGAGATGCTTTGGTTTCAGGTGGCTCGGTGAATAAAAGGACAGGTAATTTATAGTTAGGAGGTTGCTTGAGTTGACTAGTAAACTACCTTTGTAAGTAACTCGAAATGACAATTTTGTCCCTTTGAAACTAAAGATCACCTTATCTCTATTTTGGCAACTACCAACCATCAAATATAACTTCTTGTAAATTCAAAAATTTTTATAAAAAAACTATTAAATTTTTTTAGGATAAAGAAATTAATGACAATCTTAAATTGAATAATACTAAAATTATTTAATAATTTTTTTACCTAATTCACAAGGCTCTCCACTTTGTGCAAGTCTAAGAAGGGTCATGATGGACAACGAGGGGTGGACCAATTGGTCCAGATTCCTCACTTAAGACTCTTCTTTATAGGAGGTCTTAAGTTCGAGTCACGCTAAAGGAGGGAAAATAGGCATGTTCTTATTGATGATCCTCTAGCCCCTGGGCACAGCTCCTTGATCGGATCAATTACGGACGCCTCACTTCCAGCGGTAGCGTGGGAGTTGGAGCTACTAGGGAACCCGAGGGTTGATGGGAACCTGATGCTGAGCAGGGGGGAGCCAGTGATCAATCATCAGTTGATCAATCAAGTATGTGAAGACTCCTTGTGCGCAGAAGTATATAGGTTACGTAAGTCGTAGGGGTTTATGATTAGTCTGGCTAAGCCAGAATACCTAATGTAATCAAAAAAAAAAAAGAAAAAAGAAGGGTCATGATGTACGCAATTTTCCCTTTGTATTTTTATAAAAGACAGTTTCTATAACTTTAACCTGTGACCTTTTAGTCAGAAAGGATCAACTTTACAAATTCCTAAATTAAATAACTTTTAAAATAAAATTATTGAATAATTCCTTATTTATACTAAATTAACTAGCTTATGAAAATACTTGATCAAACTTATTTTTAAAATAAATGAAGATTTTTATTATCTAAGAAAATAATTATTGTAAAACTATAATTCAAAATACAAAATTACTTAAATTGAGATTGACTCTTTCTTATTCTATTGATTGAACATATGATTCCTTCAAAGTCACTTCAAATGCTTTCTTTTTTCCATGATAATCCAAAAAAGATTGAAAAAACATGGAAATATCAGGGAAAATGGGGTCAAGTTCACATCAATAGGACTTTTCCAAATATCTATAACCCAAAAAATGCATTATTGCATTTGTATAAAAATGTAATTTTGTGTGCTTGGAAGTTGGAACTGACCCCGCGAACTCGCTAGGCGTTCGCTGTCCTGTTTCTGAAAGACAGTGCTTAGAAGCGTGACTAAAGATGGACAGACGTGTAATCTGTTATTTTCTCCCCTTTATCCAAAAAAAAAAAGATGGACAGACGTGCATCATTAAGCGAGCACTCACACCTTTTTTGTTTTGGTTTTCATGTCCTCAGTGAGGTGTGTCAGTACAAGGAGCTGTTGGTTAGTAGTTCGTACGAACAGAAGAGCAGTACAGTGGAGTCAGTCAGATGTAGTACGCGTGAACTTACTGTTTCTGCTACATGTCCGTTTAGCTATGGTTATTACAAAGAGACGGGAAAGTCTGAGTCTTGATCATTGTAAGAGGGTCTTTGTCATTATCAAACAAACAGTTTCTGATCATAGAAAAGGAAACTACTTTTGCCTACATGAGTTTTTGATGCCATTTCTAGGTATCCTTTTGATGCGACGCTGGCCATTGTTCCTTGGATGCAACTAAAGAAAACACCAGCTATTAGTAGTTCTAGGTGGAAACTACATGCCAGACGATATGTTAATAGTTTTACAGGATTACAAGAGTCCAATGATGTTGGAACTAATTGTCATCTAAACTGTAATCTCATTTGTTTTCGTGGAAATCGTCAACTCTGCTGCCGCTGGAATCAGACATTGCAAGTGGACTTGTCCACAAGAAGTCAAGAATCGAAAATTATGAGAAGCTTGTACGAGCTGAACCAGTTTTCTGACATTGTAGATTAGATATATAATGCTAAAGCAATCCAATTTAGATAAAATTTACATATTTTGGTGACTGACCAATAGATGATTTGGTTTCAGAACTTCAAAACTGATCAGCCTAATAAAGTAAGTTCAAGTATTCAGTGTCTAGGAGAAGAGGAAAAAAAGTTAATAGTAACAACTTCCCGACGGCCTCAAGAAGGCATGAAGACCCGTTCTTCAAATTTCTCCCAGCTCCACTGGCTCAGAACAAAAACCAATTTCACAGATATGAAGGTGCATGAATGCCTACGTATGTCGGTTTTGTAGTTTGCTGCTTCAGACTTTAACTTTAAAATTTTGTTTATAGATCAAAACATGAGCAGGACGTCTCTGGAAAACAAAAACTCCCACCACGAAATCACTTCCAGGGAAAATGATAGCAAGACCACATGAAAGAAGGGGTTCCAACAGATAACAGGCTCGTGAGAATTGGAAAGCGGTTTATAAATCCTCAGATTTCGACTTTTACTGTGTCTCTGTTCGGAATGTGGTTTTCTCCAAGTACTCCTCCTCAATAGTTTCTTTTAGGATGAACAATCTTTGCATGACAATAGGCTGACTCATTTTCTTGGCCTCCCTAATGTCTGTCTCCTCCTTACTGAGATGGTATGCGTCAAGCATGATTTTGATCCACTTGTAAAGCTCCTTTGGAGTACTGCACAGCCACAAAATAAATTAAACAATGGAAAAACAGTACAAAAAAGAGGTGACCAATCGAAGTTTCCAAGATGCGAATAATCGGGAAGATTACTCACGTGTATAAAGCATAAGGATCATTCGCTTCCTTGTCATCCCCCGGGCAGAATGCTGTTGCCAAAGCTGAGAATCGCTCTTCAGGATCAGCGATATTTAGCAAATACTTTAGTAGCTTTATTTCCTTGGGAGCCATACTCCTAAGGCTGCTTTTTGTGGTTTTATATAATTGATACATTATGTCTTTAACCTGCAATTGGACAAACAAGGTTTATTGCACTAAAGCCTATAAAGATTTATACAAGAATGCAAAAAGGGCTCCAGTATCGTACCAAGGAAATGATGGCATAGTCATGTTAGTATTGGAGCCAAATCGATTAAGGTCTCTTATCAATGACGATCAGTTCTAATAATGCTATTTTGGTATTATCTTGCTAGAGTTAAAGAGCTTAAATGAACATTTTATAGGGTCTAAACGACGATAATACATAAACGAAAGGTTTAGTAAGCTGATTTTGTTATTTCTAGTAGGCTTCAAATAGGCTATTGAAACGGAAGATATTCTTTGGGATTGCACTATTTTCAGTTATCATTATTCATCAGTATCATATTTCACAAAGTTTCCTAGTCAACAGAAGCTATGGATCCAACAAATATATTTTGTGAATTTTGAAGGGGCCATGATTAATGAATCCATCACATAAGTTGACAGCCCAGGTTATATGCAGGTATGAAACATGTATAGGTGGAGAGGATATTCTAATTTTGGTCTGTACCTTGCTCATCAAATATGCAATCTTGTCAGGTAATAAGATATAGAAACAAGGATTCAGAAAGGGAAGTGTCCATCAAAATAAACATTTTTACCTCCTCTTTCATTGTCATGGATTCTTTTGCAGCCGCCCAAGTGCCGTTTATCAACAGGATCAAGGAGGAATCAAGTTTCTTCGCCTTTGCTAAGTGTTTGATCTTTTCACATGCCAGATCCAAGGAAGGAGAATTAAGGATGTCATCAAATTTGGCCTGGGCAGAATCTAATGTGTCCAAACAATCAAGTGTATTATCAAAGGCACTGACTGCTGATAAGCATCGTGCTCCAAGCCTGGCAATCCCTGATAAAGATAACAAACATTACATCAAATGAACAACATAAGCTACTAAAAACATTACGTCTCTTATTACCATTCTCAAAAAGCATAGATACAAAGTCTAAATCACAAGGAAGTATCATTCTCTGACCCATATCCAATACAGCTGGAGTAACTCATTATTTAAGGGTTATATAGATCATTTGTTATAATGATTGTATAAGCTCTATGCTACAATTGGAAACTTTAGAGCCGATGACACTTCAATGCACTAATTCAACTTGTAAAGTGCATCTTACCAACCTTTAATGATGAAATGATATTTGTGCACATGTAGCAGCTTTTTGTGGATTATTGTTTCAGGACAATGAATAAAGACTTTATATTGCTCTCAACAATGATATGGAAAAGGAAAAGCAGACAGTAACTGATCTAGCGCAAGTTCACCAAATAAAGGTACTATCAGATTAAACGAAACATTTTGTGACAGGAACTTTGGATACTTGTACCAAAAGGATAAATAGACATCACAAGTGCTCAAGTATTTACCATCACGGTCTTCCAAACTGTCGTAAGTTTCAGAAAGAAGAGTGAGGTAACGGAAAAACTCCCCAGTGAAATCCTTGCGCCGCTTTGTTACTATTGCATTCAAGTCAGTAGGGTTGTCTTGAATTTCTTTAAGAAGCTGACTGTGACTTTCCATTTCATCATCGATCTGCAATGCTCATTCCTGAGTGCAAAAAATCCAGAGAAAGCTCTAAACCCAAAAGATATCAATATCCATTCCCCAATCCTTCATTTGGAAACCCGAAAACAGGCAAGAGGAAAAAAGTAAATATCTCCTGGGTTTCCATGCTATATCTATCCTAATTTAGAGTATGACTTTCTCTACAGTTTGAGTAAAACATTACAAAACAGTCAAAATCCAAGCCTCTGTTATCTAGTGACTTGACCAAGCATCAAAATTAAATACCTACAATCGGGGAAGAAATTTCAATGAAAGAAGGGCAGAAGAATGACCAAGATTGTTATACCTTTTTCACCTTACTGGCAAGTGAAATCAATTTTTGCTTCATGGTAGCGTCCGTTTCCATGTCAGCCCGGGTTTGACATCTACTGTAGAATCTATCACTGTACTTCTTCCACTCCTCCCTGAACAGTAAATACTTTCTCCAATCTTTCACTCGTTTCTTCTGATTCAGAAACACATCAATCATCTTATCACAAAATTGGGTTATAGTGTACCCCTCAGCAACTTCCTCCTCCACGTTATTTTCCACCTCAGCATGTACTAGGCTACTTGCTTTAGAACCTGTAATAGCAATCCCATGTCTTAGACTCTCAGACAAAAACACTTAACAGCCTAAAGCTGTCAACTTTAGAAGTCGAAATTAACTAGCTTTTTAGAGCAAGATAACAACTTTGGACAGTCTCTTGTACCGAAAATGAGAATCAAGGGAACGGGTTCTTACTGGTATTGAAGCTGCAACAAACGATTCCTATCGCTGCTCCCATTGGCCTAGTTTTTGTATGTTTCAGGGGTGTGGAAAAAGAATTGAAGTATAAAGATGGGATTTTGAGGGCTCTTGGCTGTGATAATTCATTGAAAGAGGTATTGGAGGTAGTAATGGTGGCCAACAATGGAGATTTGACTGTGGAGTCCAGTCCGAAGAATCCACAATTGCTCATTTCAGCTTTTGATGGAGAGCCGATTCTTAGGAATGCTGTCCGTTGCTTTAAGTTCCTATGCAAGTGGATAACGCCCTTCAACACCTACTAGTACGAGGTCGTTTAGCTCAGGAACAGAAGAGCTTTGTATTTATAATGCTTCTCTGCAATAGTGCACTGTCTATTTTGCATTGAAGAAAATTTGATTAAACTGAAAGCATATTAAATATTAATTTATTATATTTTATTCATAATATAAAACAAAATAAAAAATCACTATATTATAAATAATAAAAATTAGTTTTTATATTTATAGGAGTTAAATTATTTCAACATTCATTGAACTTCATCTTTAAAAATATTTTAAATAGTATTACTTTTTAATAATTTATCAAATACATTATAACTTGATTATAATACTATGTACCACGGTTTTTTTTAAATATTAACATATTAAAATTTAATTAACATACTTTATTATTATATGCATAATATACTTTAAAAAATTTAAAGATATTTTAATATGATTAATTACTTTCACAAATTTTCAAATTTTTAATCCTAGATGAGTACAGGCTGAAAGTATAAATATTGATTTTTTTAAATAATAACATTATATATAATTATGTATTAAATATCACTATTTAAATACATAAGTATATATACTATTATTATTTTTTTAAAATCAATATTTATAATTTAATATTAAATATCAGGATGCCATTTATCATTAACTAACTAATTTGGATGATTATAGATAAACAAAGTATTACTCTTCTTAAATTCAAATGAGTATTAATTAAATATTTAATTACATGAAAATTGGGTAAATTATAAAATTGAAATAAATTACATACTATTACTCGTCCGGATATCACCTATTCAGTACACATATTGAGCAGATTCATGCACGCACCATACAAACCTCATATGGAAGTTGCCATGCCTACATTATAGTATTTAAAGAATAATCTAGGTTAAGGTTTGTTTTTTCCTTCACAAATTGATTTATCTTTTCGTGCATTTTGTGATTATGAAGAACTGAGTTCTCCACCATATTTTCTCTTCACACGTTACATATCTATATACAAGAATAACTTTTCGGTCAACTCTAATTATTTTCACTAATTATAGATCCCTACCATTATGGCCTACTCTAATTATGGAATTTGACTCTTTGACTCCTACAATTACGCCAACACAATGATATGACACAATCATGCAATCAGGTCAACACTCCCCCTCAAGTTGGTGCATAGATATCTATCATACCCAACTTGTCAATCACTATGTGAAATGTTCGACTTGAGACTGCCTTTGTAAGGATATCTGCGGGTTGGTTCTCGGACTTAACGAATAGAAATTGAATAATCTTTTGATCTAGCTTCTCCTTGATAAAATGACAATCAACTTCTACGTGCTTAGTTCGGTCATGTTGAATTGGATTTTGTGCAATTTGGATTGCAGCTTTGTTGCCGCAAAATAAACTTATGGGTATTGAACACTAAATTCCAAGGTCCTACAAAATTCCCTTAATCCACAATAGCTCACATAAACCATGTGCCATACCTCGAAACTGTGCTTCTGCACTTGATCGAGCAACAACCTTCTGTTTCTTGCTCCTCCAGGTAATAAGATTGCCTTCTACAAATGTGAGATAACCTGAGGTAGATTTCCTACTTGATCGATCTCCTGCCCAATCAGCATCAGTGTAACCTTCGATAGTGGATGCTTCATTCTTTGAGTATAATAGCCCTTTTCCTGGTGCACCTTTTAAATATCTCAAGATTTTATAGATTGCGTCCATGTGTTCTTTATTCGGAGCATGCATAAACTGACTTACCACACTCACAGGATAGGCAATATCCGGCCTAGTATGAGTTAGATAGATCAACTTTCCTATTAGCCGTTGATAGCGGCCAATATCTATTGGACTTTGGTCGGGAGAAGTTTCAAGTGAATGATTCATCTGCAATGGTGTTTCAACTGGCTTGCAATTTAGCATTTCGGTTTCAGTCAATAAATCCAACACATATTTTCGTTGGCAAAGAGAAATTCCCTTTCTTAACCGTGACACTTCAATACCTATGAAATATCTCAAGTTTCCCAAGTCTTTCATTTCAAACTTGGTGGACAAATACTTCTGTAGTCTCTCCATTTCTTTAGCATTGTTACCCGTCAATATCATATCATCCACATACACAATCAATGCTGTCACCTTTTCTCCTTCATGTTTGATAAAGAAAGTATGGTCAGAGTTACTTTGCTTGTAACCAACCAACTTCATTGCTGTTGTAAACCTCCCAAATCAAGCTCTAGGAGATTGTTTAAGCCCATATAATGATCTCTTCAATTTACATGCATTATCTTCATGTATGGTTCCATACTTGACACCAGGTGGAAGCTCCATGTAAACTTCTTTCTCCAAGTCACCATTTAAGAAAGCATTCTTCACATCGAATTGTTGCAATGGCCAATTTCTATTAACTGCAATTGATATGAGGATGCGAACAGTGTTTAGCTTTGTTACTGGTGCGAAAGTTTCCTGATAATTAACTCCGTACTTTTGTGTATAACCTTTTGCTACCAGCCTCGCCTTGTATCGGTCAATGCGTCCATCAGCTTTAAGCTTTACAATATACACCCATTTGCAACCAACTGCCTTCTTCCCTGGGGCCAATGACACTAGTTCCCAAGTTGAGTTCCTTGTTAGAGCTTCCATCTCTTCATTCATTGCTTTCGTCCACTTTGGATCCTCTAACTCTTCCTGCACACTCTTAGGAATAGACACTTCTGATAATTGTTCAACATTCAGGGCATATGAATTCAACAGCCTGTGAGTGGAGGTATAGTTATTAATGGGGTATTTAACATTTTCTTTGAGAGAAGGTTCATATTGTTTCTTTGGAATACCTCTATTTGATCTTGGTGCTAACCGAAATGGTAAAGGATTGTTAAAAACCTGAGATTCGATGTCTTTTTGAACATTCTGAGAAGGAGGCTCTTCGGTTAGTGGTGTTAAGATAGGCTCTTCTAATGCATCTTTATCACCATTTGCTGGCACATCATTCTCAAACAAATTTGATAGACTTGGAGTTTGCAAACTTAAAGCATCTACATTGGGTTGATAAGGGGGATCTTGATATGTATTCAATTTCTCTTCTATATCCTCCAACTCTAAGAACTCAGATTCACCTTTTGAAATCCCATTATTTCCCTCATTCAGCTCAGGCTCATCACTCGAGTTCTCCTCTTGAGGAGATGAGCTCGAAACTCCCCCTGTGTAGTATGGTTGGGTTTCTTGGAAGGAGACATCCAAAGAAACATGTAATTTTTTATTTTGTGGTTCATAACATCGGTAGCCCTTTTGAAAATCTAAGTATCCAACAAAAACACATCGTTTGGCATAAAGATCTAATTTGCTGCGTAAGGCTTTGGAATATGAGCATATGCTGTGCACCCAAAGATTCTGGGTTCAAGGTTTGGTAGATGAGAAATAGAATAAGAAGATTGTAACTTTTGTTGTGGAGTTTGGAAGCCAATAACCCGAGAAGGAACCTGATTTATTAGATAAACTGTAGATTTGACCGCCTCTCCCCAGTAAAACTGCGGCATGTTCATCCCAAAGAGAGATGCACGTACCACCTCTATAATTTGTCTATTTTTCTTTCTGCCAACCCATTCTATTGCAGCGTGTACGTACAGGAGGTATGGTGACGTATTCCTAGCTGGCTTAGATATTCTCCAAATGAAGCATCAATAAATTCCATGGCATTATCAGATTG